>CM055746.1:15829015-15870858 GCA_029465975.1 Dallia pectoralis | reverse complement strand
CTGAGCTTGATACCAGGTCATCCATTGTTGAACAAGAACGTAGGTCTGAGTTGCATTTTGTTTCTCTGGAAACAGTTAGGGAAGCAAAGAAACAGTTTGCTTTTTTAAGTTCTCACACCTTCTGTTGTATCTTTGGTTAATATCTCTCTCTATATATAATATACAGTATACACACATATATATACACACATATATATACACATATTCAGGTCATTATTATTGTAGAATATTTTAAAATATTCCTGAATTGACTCAACTGTGTAACTTCGGCGGTCGGTACTTGTGACTGTAACTCCTCCATCAGACTATATGTAATTTTTTTTCTCAGTTTAGTTCCACAGCTGCTAATATAGAACAAGCAGTTACTATATGAGGTCCAGAGCCTGCTGGTGTTACCAGAGGGCCTTTAAGGTTACTTAAATGTGTCCCACAGGGTTCAATAAATGGCTCACTATTGTTTTTTTTTGAAGTGAAAACGATAGTCAGCCATTTATTGAACCCTGTGGGACCCCTTTAAATTCCTTGTAAATGCTGATGACAGTTTAGTGCTATTTCTTAATTGCTCCAACAACTGACCAAGCATACAGTTGGAGTCCGATTTTTAATATTGGAGTGTGTTTTAAAGCCACTACCGAGATCTCTTTAACTGCTTAAACTTTTTTTTATAATAAACTAATTTCATGTGTTTTCCAAACCCAATTAGAAATACAGTTGTAGTTGGGTTGGAGGCTGAATTAATGTATTTATCGATATGTTACTCACCATCATAGCAAACAAAATAGTAGCTGTATGCTTCACAAGGAGCTCTTCCCCATGTTCTATCATATCCGGACATCATGACACAGACGTTCTTCCTATAAATGTAACTGTATACATTCTGTGTCCAGGGGTATTCTCCAGACCATTCATCTGTTATTCCTTCTGTCACAGTTTCTTCCAGAGACCACCTCCAGTTGTACTTCAGTCCTACCCAGGCTTGGTCAGAAGAACCAAGTGTGGAGTTAATAAGACACATCAGACTGTCGTAGTCCTCTGTGTCAGATACAGTGGCCAGGTCAGTGTAGGTCTCTCTACAGTAACTCTGAGCTTCAGTCCAGGTCTTATTCATGTTCACCAAGTGATACTGATGAGAGAGTTTAGAGGAAAAGATGCAATCATCTGAAATAACAAATAAAGCAGCAGTTTATTAAACTCAATGACACAACATTAATCTTGATTAACAAACACAACATAATACCCCTACAGACCACCATCAGACAGATCACAATACCACTACAGACCACCATTACAGACAGAAAATAATACCACTACAGACCACCATCACAGACAGACAGTAACTCACCACTGTAGCAGACAAAAGGAAATGCTTTGTTGCAGTTCTCCATTGTGGTCTGATAATAAGAGTAATCGTAATAGTTATAGTTATAGTAGTAGTAGTAGTAGTAGTAATCGTAGTAGTATTGGTATATTTGACCAGTGCCACAGGTCTGGTTCTGTCCATACAAATCAGAATTCAGATAGTTATAGTTGTAGACACTGGATTCATTTGTCCCGTCTGACCAGGTTCCAGTTCTGTACAGACCGATCCACAGCCAGCTGTAGTAGTAACTTGCGTTCTGTGCTAGGTCTATTATAGCCTGGTTCTCTGTCTGGTTCCTCACAGTGGCCAGATCTGTGTAGTGTTCTCTGCAGTAACTCTGAGCTTGATACCAGGTATACGGCTGTGTAACCAGTATGAAGGTCTGGTTGGCATTTTGTCGTCCTGGAAAGAATGAACAAGAGTTTTATAATGTTTCAGGGTACCTGCTGTTTAGATCTGACGTGTATTTCGTTTTAGAAAATAAATCAAAATTTTCCTCCAGAATTTATTAATACGATAATCAACTACTTCTAAAACTTGCATTTGTATGTATTGGTAGTTTTTTTTCATACCCATAATCAAAATAGAAAAATAGAGTATGATAAATAAAATCTGTGAAATTATGGTATGATGAAGTAGCATATAAAAATACAAAAATAATTTATGATTTTTAAAGAGTAAAAATTGCATCACACATTCCATTTCTCTTTTATTTTTAAATGTGAATTAACTGAATTTAAAATATAAGTTATATATATATTATATGTATGATGTACAATATTTATGTCAGTATTAATATCAGACTCACCATCATAACAAACAAAAGGGTTGGTCGAGTCACAAGAACTTCCAAACCATGATGATCCGTAAGATGCTTGAAGATATGGGTACATCATCACACATTTCTGCTGTATATAACTGTATGTGGTGTATCCATATTGCCACCAGGGGTATCCTCCAGACCACCCGTTAGAGACCCCATCTGTCTCAGTGTCTTCCAGAGACCACCTCCAGCTGTCATACTTTACTCCTATCCAGGCCTGACTTGTAATTTTCAACAGACTGGTCAAACTGTCCTGGTCGTTTTGGTCAGATATGGAGGCCAGGTCAGTGTAGGTCTCTCTGCAGTAACTCAGAGCTTCAGTCCAGGTCTTATTTATGTTCACAAAGTGATACTGACGAGTGAGACCTGAGGAGAGGCTGAACAGACCTGAAATAGACAAATGAAGCAGGTGTCACAATCTGTATGGTTGACATCTGAAAACTAATTTACACAGAATACAAAATATATTCTACAATATGAGAAATTGATAGAGATATGTTATTCCTTTACTGACCTGATAACAGAATGATCAGGAACATGTTTTTATTCATGGTTGATCACCATGGAGATTATGAAGATACAATGTATCAAACACAATACTGCTGAACTGGACTTAAAGGGATTGTTTGGGGTTTTGACAAATCAAGTTGTCTTTTTGCCTAAATTCAGATGAAAATGTTTATGTATGTATATGCCAAACATTGACAATTAAGCAAAAGGTATGAAGTCATTGCTAACTGCACATAATACATTTCTAAGTAGTTTTGAATACATCTTGAATAATGACTTAATATTTACTCCCACATATGTCAATGTTAGTATAGATTTTTATAAAAACCAAATTCAGTAACAGTGTTGTAAATACTATAACAATGATGCAGGTACATATTCAAGTACACTTTGTTACTAATTGTAATCTTAAGTTTTGATATAGCTCTTAAATCAAACATTTTAGATTTTTACATTGTGTTTAGCACAATACAATTATTCTATTTTCTTACGTCACTATGTTTAAGCTGTTACTGCCACTGTAAAAACACCATTATCTATCCCTTTTACTGCCTCTGTTACTGCCATTGTAAAAATCCCATTATCTATCCCTGTTACTGCCACTGTAACAACCCCATTATCTATCCCTGTTACTGCCTCTGTAACAACCCCATTATTTATCCCTGTTACTGCCACTGTAACAACCCCATTATCTATCCCGGTTACTGCCACTGTAACAACCCCATTATCTATCCCTGTTACTGCCACTGTAACAACCCCATTATCTATCCCTGTTACTGCCTCTGTTACTGCCATTGTAAAAACCCCATTATCTATCCCGGTTACTGCCACTGTAACAACCCCATTATCTATCCCTGTTACTGCCACTGTAACAACCCCATTATCTATCCCTGTGTCTCGTCCCCAGCTACACCGACACCCACTCCTGGCTCACAACGGTTTCAGCGGTTGACTTTACCAGTCTACTAACACCACCGTTCTAATCCACATACACTCTATGGCAGGTCTTGTCTTTTCCCTGACTAGTCTCCCATGACTGCTCAATCGGCTTCCCTCGTTGATATTTATTGTGTTTGTATATAACCATTTTTTTTCCTACGATCCTGTGAGATTTTTGTTTTTGCATTCTGAGCTTCATTAAATATGAAATCGAAGGCTGAGATTCTGCATTTGGTTCTCGCTTATTAAAAATGCAAAATAATCATATGGTGACAAAGTTTAAGACTAAGAAAATGTTTTTTATTTTTTTTATTTCAAGTCAATGTATTGGTATTATGTATAACACAGCTCTTTTGAGACATGTGAAGTACATCAAGCATATACTACAATAGCAATTTCTGAGGTATCTCAAACAAATCAATCAAAAATTAATACTCCCATGTGAATTATTCAAATCAGCTGAAAACTAGCAAAACATTTCAAATAAACTTTATCAACAACAGGAGCTTAGTATGTACGTGGTTAACAATCATTGTTGATTAAACAATTATATTAATATTTAATTTATAATAATAATGATGATAAGTTCTTACCTTTAGCGAGACATAAGAGCGTTTAACTCTGTAGTCTCTGTTTCTGTTAGTGATCTTTGTCTCAGAACAGTTCTGCTATTTATATCCTGATAATGAAAGTAGTGTTCTTGAAAAGTGTCAGGTAACAGCATGTCAATTATCTCCATAGGTTATTATTCCTACACACCTGGCGGACAGGTGCTAAATACATGGTTTTAACTGTGTGTTGGGTTTAAAAGTAGGGGAGTTAGTTGTCCTGAATTTGAATCAATTCAATTTTAAAGTAGTAACAGAGCTTTACTTGGCCCTTCTGAATCGGACTACTTTTTTGCTTCCTGTCTTGAAAAATGCTTAACATTGACGGCATAAATATAGACATTGAAACGTCTTCTCAAGCCTGCATAAGGAATAAAAGCGTTCTTGTTTAATAGCCTACTGTTTTCTTGATTATAATTTAACAATGCCTGTGTTAGTTCTTTTTAAGGTTCTATATTTGACCCAGGGGTCAATGTTTGTAGTTTCCTGTGTATTGGTATTGGTGTTAGTACTGGTGTTGGTACTCGTTATTGTCACGAGTGTAGTGAGTTGTTGAGTTTAGTGGGGTGCACATCTTGTGTCTGGTGATTGTTTTGTTGTGAGCACGGCTGGGGGTTGTTAGCAATCACTGAGGCTATTTAACACTGACGTTTGTATTTCACTTTGTTGGATATTTTTTCCATGTCACACATCAGTTTAGGTGAGTGTTTATGACTCTATGAATGTTAGTTGTGTTTATATTTTGGTAAGTCGCCTTCTATGTGCAATTATATTTAATTTACAGTTTATGCATCTTCTCTTCGTGTTTGGTTTGTTTTCGTATTTTAAATAAATACCCAGGAACGTGATCTCTCGGCTCTTGTGTATGGCCATCTCTATAGTCCACCTTAGATTAAACGTGACAATTATGGTAGTAATGTTGGTACTGGCGTTGGTACTTGTTATGTTTGTGAATTGGTACTGGTTTTGCTAGTGGTGTTGTTACTGGTTTTGATACTGGTGTTCCATCTGAGGAAACAAAGCATGGAGTTACAGAAGGAAGCTCTTGTCCTGAGGATTTATGCTGGTTTTGTATTTTCTTTGTAGTCATTATGACGATATGCTAATTTTTTGTGGAGTTCAATAGTCCCTACATCTGGTTCAGTTCTGATTCCTTTACGGGTGGAAGTGTGTACAGAAAGACAAAGGGGGGTGGAGGTCATGTCAAGTTTCTGGCAAAACAAGGCAAAGCAATGCTAGATGCTGAAGAACTGACAACAGAACAGGACAGGGACTGAACTGGTTGAGGGGCCAATCCAAACTGGTTGATGCATGTATTACATTTTGTACACCAGTGTTTTTCCTGAGCAAAGCATTAATTGAAATAATAATTTCTCCTCATATTGTAGGGGCTCTGAAGCCAAATAAACCAGTGTTCTAACTAAAAAGAATAAGAGGGCAGGCAAAGATCCGGTAGATGAATTTCGGAGTAGTCAGACAGACCGACGATAGTGAGAAATGTTGTAGTGAGCAGGAAGGCGATCGGTTCACGTGAGAGCAAACGATGAAAATGAGAAATATAACTCTAGAAAATGACACTGAATAACAAGAGAACACCTGATAGTGAGGCAATGAGAACAGGTGACGGGGCATGACACATAGCATGTCTACCATACTGTGTATGGCCTCAATATCCTGTTAAAGAACTTCTACATAAGAAAAAAAGAAATAAGTATAAGAAATGACATTGATAATAATGTGTGTAAATAAAAACTTAAAATCTTTAAGCAATTTAAACTTGTTTTTACCTTTTGTGGTTGGTTCCTTTTGTGGTGTGGAAAGACGTTATTGGAATTATCCTTCCTGGTTTAGTGTTCAGTGTTTAGAGAAAGCTGATATTTAAGCTGTTAAAACAGTGAATTAGATGCCATGAGAGTTTAAATAAGCTGTCAACTGACCTGTTAACAACAATAATGTGAATTAAATTTCACCTTGTGTTCTTTTGTTTTTGGAAAGCTGATATTTAAGCCCTTGGAAATTTGAATTAAATGGCATGAGAGTTTTACTTAGTTGTAGCAATTAGCGTATTGCATATAATGTTTTCTGGTCAAAGTTGTATGGGAACCCCATATTATTGGTTAACCCAGGTTAGCCTGGCATCTCTATATTCCTTCTCCAGTTTCCTAGAATGGGGTGTATGAAAGTGTCTGTTCCCAGATTAAGTATGTCTCCCACATGTATTGTACAATATAATGCTTATAATGCTAGATCCCCTTGTGTGGCCTTTTCTATCACAAAGTAATATTGGTTGCTGGTGTTGGTTAGATACAGATCTTTTTTTTTATCTAAACCTGTGTTATATCAGCAAAACATGACAATAAAGTGTGTTGGTACATGTTAATGTCCTAACTCACTAGACAATTCATCCCTTGGTTTCCATGAATTGTTCAGGTACTTGAGTATCTTTTTCATGTGTCTAAAACATAATGTTTGCATTGTCACAATGAGCTACTGTGAGGATAAACATAGATTTGCGTGATTAACGTCACAGAGTCCATTGTTTACTTTAGCATCAAACACAGACAAAAATAGTTTTGTCTAGGGATCTAAGCTAAAGTAGAGTTGTGAATTTACTTTTCATACTCAAAATAGAATTGTAATATTTACCATAGATGCATTCAATTTAAACAAAGCTCAGACAAGGAAAAAGCATTCCAAGGAATCAGGGAATTTCGTTTTACGTTTTTCAACAGTGACACACCAGGTCACACACAGCCCAGAGAAACTCCAGAGCAACAGGGAAGCCTTACATTCAAGGAAATACAATGTGTAAATGTAATAGAAAACTTCAGGTAAACACACGTTATCAAAGACAACAGTAACAAGAATTAACCTGAATTATTACATGTTTCATGACATGGTTTATAGGTCAATAAATTAAATGAATAATACATGTTTCATCCTCATGGAGTGGACTTTCCCATTTTCCAACCTTTTTCATTGTGTTTAAAGTGACATTTTGGTCAGTATTGGTCAACTAACTTACATGTTCTGTCCAAAAGATAATGTGGATTGTTCTTTTCCTGAATTAAACTCTACTTGTGTTTGTTTTACAAGTTGTGTGTGTGACACTTTGGAAAATATACAGTTGACATGTACCACTTGTAGTTTTTCTAGTTTTTGTTAGACCGCTAGACCGTTTGCATGAGCCATTTTCTGGTATTGTGTCTTGCATTGAGACCAATGTGGTGGTCGGCTGAGTGAATGAGAATTAGCTTTATTGTCAAGTAAGTTTACAACAAACAATTCACTTGTAAAAATATGAAAAGTGTAATTGTCCAGTGTGGGTAGTGTGTGAATGCTGAGGTCAGGCTATGATCAGTTTGGTTTCAGATGCATGTTTCACATGTTTCTGAGGCATGTTTCACATGAGGCTGTCATGGTCTTGCAGATTCGAGCGAGATGCTGAGCCAGTGTATATCTGTTAAGAGTGTTTATTTAAACACAATATAAAACAAACACAACACCAATACGGAAACCTATGGAGTTCTATGGGTTCTTTTATCAGAACAACAGTTCTCCAACATATGTGCAAATTAGTTTTCTAATGATCAGTTACCCTTTTAAAATTATTAACTTGGATTAGCAAATAGAACTTGCCATTGAATCACAGGACAAAGGGTTGCTGATACTGGGCCTCAGTTAATCCCAGATCACAATCACCCGAATTCTAAACACCAGTTTCTTGTTACCACTCACTTTACATTGCCACACTTGACACTAATCCATTGCGTGGTATTGTTCGTTTCGATGTGTATTACCGGTTCTGACTACCGTCGTTTCTTCTCAGCTCTGCACTTGTCTGTACCTGGGTCTAGTGTTCTTCGATTAAGACATGCCCACTGTACCTCCTCCGACCCTTGCTGACCCTTGTCTGTTTTTATTTTTGTTGCCTTTAACACCAAGCTGTTTTTAAAAAAATAAAGAATCGCACCTCTGCGATTGGAAACATCATTATTGGTTCCGTTGTGTTCATTACACACTGTTACTCAGTAAATGCAGTTTCTACCCTTATGTGTTGGCCTCCTGAAGTGTTGTGAATTACCTTTAAAAAAATCTAAAAGCATGACATTGTCACGTATGGGTGAGCTGTGTTGTCACAGGGTGTGTAGCATGTTGATTAGGAGCACAGCTGTTTAGGGTTTAGCTAAACACCGGGCGTAGGTTAGTTAATCAGTGGGCTATTAAAGGTTTCTGGTTAGGTTCACAGGTGCTTGTTATTAATATAAATATATATAGGTTAGTTAATCAGTGTGCTATTTAAGGTGCCTGGTTAGGTTTACGGGTGCTTGCTATTAATATAATGTTACATAGGTTAGTTAATCACCACAAAAGGATACACGCTCTGGATTCTTGGTCCTTCTACATATTACTCCTAAGGATACGCAACGGAGATTTGCGTCAGCATTATTTTTATTATTACTCTCCAATTCATGAAGTGTCGCAAATGTGTAAATAACCCAGAAGGAACTAGTGAATATAGTAATGAATCTATTGAAAAGCTGTAGCATTTGACAACTGCACTTTAGCTCCCTCTAGTGACACCTACTTTCTGTACTGACACTGGCATTTGCTATGTCATATGACAGTCTCGCCACTAGAGGCCTCTACAATCATTGTGCCAAACCACTATAGTGTTTTTCATGAGAGACACTGATCAGAAGAGCGTCACTAGAACATCCACGCTCAGAGACACATGCACATACACACACAGACACTTATACATACACACACACACACACACACACACACACACTACTATGCTTTAATTGTATTTACATGTTTGACTCTAGTGGCTATTTGTTTTACTTTGTCAATGTTGTCTACGTGTAAATGCTTTAATCATCGCCATTTTATTTCTTATTATTTATTTCCATTGGGAATAATTGACTCCCATTCTGAGGCAGGCACACCCATATAGAGCCAAACACTCCTCCTGTTCTGCACTCTTCAGCCTGGTGCTTGCAGTCTCTCCTCTTAACCCCCCTTCCCTCTACTCCCCATCTCTCCCTTTTCCCCTCCAACCACCTCCTCCTACACTCCATTTCTCCTCCTACCATCTCCCCCTACTCTCCACCTCTCCTCCATCTTCTCCTACTCTCCACCTCTCCTCCATCTTCTCCTACTCTCCACCTCTCCTCCAGCATCTGTCCTTCTCTTGTCTCCAGCTGAACTGGAAGACTTTTGAAACCAGACAATAAGGGAACCAGTACTGCTTTAATGTTTTTGCATCTTTTTATTACCCTAAATGACTAGCATTATGCTTTATCTTTGATTAACTGTTGAATATAAACTGATATATGTATGACAGAAACAAACTATTTGTGATTCTAAAGTTGAATAATAAAGAAATACAATATTTAAAACTAATCAACATTGAATAAAATCCCCTTTTCTAGTTACTTTGTCTTGTAAGAAGTAGATAAACAGTGTAAAAGCAATTCAACACAATCAATATAATTAAAATGTTCCTTACTTTACTAAATACTACTAGAAATTACATAAGGTTAGTTTACAAATTACCCCAGATTGAGTTTTAGTAAATATGCTGTTAAAAAACATCTTAAAAATCGTATTTTGTTTACCATAAAAACTGATTTGTCGTTTAGGCAAAAGTTTAAAATCTAATAGTCTCAAAGGCAATGTCAAGACAAGATTCAGCAGTAAGATTAAAAGTTTCAATCCCAAATGTTTAAGATCAGGCTTTTAGCTCTGTTCCTATGGCAACCAAGCTGATGCCCTTTTAAGCAGTTGGGAGACGTTGGTATTTGACCTTTGACTCCCTGGATCTGTAGATGACCACTCCACACACTAGAAGACAGCCAGCGATAAACACCACCAAGTTCAGGTTCAGAGTTGCATGAAAACCTAGAGAAGAAAAAATATATTAGATATAGGAATACTTTAAAGATCATTGACAACTTGTTAATGAGTAGTTCCCAAAAGTGCCTTGTGCGTTAAATGCTTAGTAATTTATTAACACACTGTTGTCCAGAGCAACTGAAGTGCACCCTATTTAATGAAGTAACCACAGTCAATATTAGCCGAAAGACACAACATTGGGATTAGGTTTCATCTTTTTGATTGTTTCTTCAGGGGGCGTGCATCTTTAGCCAACATGAGAGCTGACCGAGCCAGTGGTCAACGATGAGCATACCTTTGTGCCAGTGAGGACCTAATACTACCGATTGACAGGCTTTAAACTGTGTTTGGCTACTCTAATGTGAATATCTCACAAATTAAATAGAAGAATATTTAAAGGAGTCCTTATTACAGCTTACTTACAATATGTAGTTACACTGAAATAAGTATTGTGTACTGATTGTTATTAAGGTATGTAATAACTCACATGTAACAATGAACATGTGTTACCATGCTTGTCAGAATTACCTTGGCTCTCTGCATTTCTCCTCACACGCAAAGGACCCTGGGATATGTAGTGTGAGGTGGTCTGCAGGTTGGCATCTCTCCTTCTACGACTGGTACCATTGATGCAGCCCTCAGCACAGCGGGTGTTGGGGTTCCCTGTCTTACATTGGATCACTGAACAGCTGATGTACACCTGGAGAGGTTAGAGGTCACAGTCATGCCAAAAACTTTTTTAAGAATCCCTAGTGTCAAACGGATTTTGTTGATAATTCTAGGAAATGACATGGCAGACATGATACCCAGTGCTCTAAATTGTTTCGACAGTAACCAAGACCTTTCACTTCAGGCGTGTTGGGTTCTCATGAACACAATAGCTGGCGTGTTGGATTTTACCATTCACACATTACTGAAGTTTCTATTCCTAATAAAGGGTGGTTTGAAATTATTAAACAATGTCAAGCAATGAAGGTACATGCAAGCCATCTAACAATCTCACTACATTTACCTGGTATTGTAACTAGTGACAGGTAAGACCAGGTATTAATCTACATTACAATACCAGGTAAATGTAGTGAGATTGTAACTAGTGACAGGTAAGACCAGGTATTAATCTACATTACAATCTCACTACATTTACCTGGTATTGTAACTAGTGACAGGTAAGACCAGGTATTAATCTACATTACAATCTCACTACATTTACCTGGTATTGTAACTAGTGACAGGTAAGACCAGGTATTAATCTACATTACAATCTCACTACATTTACCTGGTATTGTAACTAGTGACAGGTAAGACCAGGTATTAATCTACATTACAATCTCACTACATTTATCTGATATTGTAATAGTGACAGGTAAGACCAAGTATTAATCTACATTACATTCTCACTACATTTACCTGGTATTGTAACTAGTGACAGGTAAGACCAGGTATTAATCTACATTACAATCTCACTACATTTACCTGGTATTGTAACTAGTGACAGGTAAGACCAGGTATTAATCTACATTACAATCTCACTACATTTACCTGGTCATGCAACCCAATGAATGTGAACGCTTCCATTCCAAAACGGAACTGGGATCTTGAACTGGGGTAGATCTGAACTGTGTCATCCTTGTTGCATCTGTCGATATATACAGTAAGTTAGTAATCATTCCGAAAAGTCAGTAGACAGTCTTAAGGTTTCTGAACCATATACTCCAGTAAACAGTCTTTCTTAAGGTTCCTGACTAGAATACACCCGTAAATAGTCTTACGGTTCCTTGCCAGAATACACCGGTAAGCAGTCTTAAAGTTCCTGTCCCATATAAACAAGTAAACGGTCTTTGTGTTCCAGACACATATAAATCAGTAAACACAGCATTTATGTTTCTGACCCGTTCTGGATGATGCTGTAGTGGGTGGGGTCGTCAGGGTTGTCTGAGGGCGTGGCCTGGCAGGACTCCACAAATATCTCAGTGTTGGAGAAGGAGGTTGTGGACGTGATCTCCATGTAGATCATCTCCTTCAGATCCACCTAGAAGAACATGAATCACATTGATAGTCACTGTTCTAAAGTCACCTTCATAGTTTCACTGTTAGAGAGATGATCTCATCTTTATACTTTTAATACTATGCCTTGTTTACACTTGTGCCAAACACTGGTATTTAACATTAATGTCAACATTTAGGGTGTTGCCCTGAAACCTGGGTGGAGCACCAGTGGAACTGTGGCATTAGAGGGTTATTATTGCCCATAGCCACTGATCTGAAATCCGTTTGAGAGTTTAAATATTTAATGGTTGACTTTGCATTACGACTCTGTACAAACACAAACACACCTTCACTGGATAACTAGCTGGATCCACCAGACTGTTGTATAGACTGTTGTGGAAGAACTCAAACTGGTAGGTGAACTTCCCAAAGCCCTTCTCCCTGAAAATGTATGGAATCTTGTGGACCAGGAATTCCAGGCTGACGTTGGCCTTCTTGGGGAAGACGCAGGACAACTCAGCCTCCACCTGCTGTTCTCTAGTGATGACATCACTGGAGTCGTCAAAGGATGTGATCACGTTTCTGAAGATCAGGTTGTCCCCATCGTCCTGAAAAACAACTTATTTAGGAATGATTGAGAAAGGAAAACATTTCATAATCAAAAATAAAATGAAAGGGCAAAGTTTGTATGTGTTAAGATTGATGGGCATCTAGAGAGTGAAAAGTACTCAAGTTAGATCAAACGGTGGTGCTACTTGGCTCTGTAACCCCAACCCTAACCCTGAAGGTGCTAGATAAAGATGCAAAGGGTTTCAGCAACTTCCTGGATGAGAGAAAGGTGTGATTAAATGCAAATCTCCCAGGAGATGTTAAAACTTGGGTTAGCGCAACCCTGGGTTGTGGGAAGAAAATCAGACAGGACTTTCTGTACTTCCAGTTCAGACTCTGGTGACTCCGTATGACCTGTTGGTTGTCTGAGTTGTAGTTGAGTTAGAGTGATTCTCCTAAACTTCTAGATTATACCTTCATCACTTGATAAAAGACTCGTCTGATTAGAGGGCAACAATATGGCAGGATTTGATTACTTGATGTTCACAAACTATTGCTGGGAATATAAATAAGAAAAAGACACAAAACATCTTATACTGATGATGTAAAATTATTAAATACAAAGTATAGTTTGAAGGCGCTTTTAGACCTCCAGCTGGGTGCCACAGGTGTTGAGGTCCAGGGTCGTATAGATGTGGGTGCTGTTGGAGTACAGGCTGCAGGACGGGTCACTGAGACGCAGGTGGTCCACAAGGAGACCCACAATGGAGGACCTCTCCACAGACACTGTCATGCTGGACTCATTGCAGAACACTTTTGCAGTCAAACTCTTGTTTTTCTTTGCTATAGGACACAAAAAATATTATTAGTATTAATCTGACCACCTTCACAGACACATCATTACCTTGACTACCATCACAGACACAACATCATTGAATAATTATTTCTTGTTGTATTTATGTTTTCATAAGACATGTAACATTATAATGTCATTATCACATTACTTCATTATAAACCATTATAGAAACAGAATCCTCATCAGAACACCACTGATTTAAAGGCAATATAAACTCACCTCCATAGCAGACAAAAGACATGGTGTTGTTGCAGTTCTCTGTGTTGTACACATTATAGTTTCTACTATATTGAGCAGTGGCACAAGACTGGTTCAATCCATTATACTGGAGGTAGTAGTTGGAGGATGTGTCTCCGTCAGACCAGGTTCCATTTCTGTACAGACCGATCCAGACAGAGTAGTAATAAAGATTCTGTGTTAGGTCCTTTATGGCCTGGTACTCTGTCTGGTTCCTCACAACAGCCAGATCTGTGTAGTGTTCTCTGCAGTAACTCTGTGCTTGATGCCAAGTTGACCACTGTGTAACCAGTATGAAGGTCTGAGAGGCATTTTGTTTTCCTGGAAACAGTAAACATTGTTTCAGTGTAACTCAAGAAACTTTAGGCTCATTGAATTAATTCGGTTTTATATTTGACACACATGTCGATCGGTTTAACTTATTGATTTGGGAATGCAGTTGTTGTGCGTTTCTTTATTTAAATATATATTTCCTCTTTTCTAAATGTATAATCATATACACATTATATATATATGTACATAAATGTATAGCACAATCTGGCACAAACTACTGTATGTGTATTAACAGGGTATCCGCGGGGTCTTGAAAAGTATTAAAAGGTGATAAATCAATTTTGGGAAAATTAAGACCCTTAAAAAGTATTAAAAAGTCTTATCACGGCGTTATAAAGTCTTAAATATTGAATGTATTTTTTCTGAATTAGCTGTCCAACAGTCCCAAAAACATCGTAAAAGTGTGTGAATTTAGTCTTTTTTTTTTTTTTTAAAAACGTTCGTAAATTGCCTCTGAGATCACCAGAGCGGGCAGGCGGGCGGAAGTTCAAAAGCACAATGTACGCTCTGGCGTTCCCAGTGCGTATTACAACGCACTGAAATGTTCTACACCATCAACAAGGCTGGCCAGTTTGTGTTAATGTTTGACGAGTCGCTCAACCAGTCAACAAAAACGAAACAGCTTGATGTCCACATTCGATTCTGGGAAGGTGACCGTGTCCAATCTAGGTACCTGCTTAGTACTATATATTATATATACTCTATATTTTTATTTATTTCATTTTCGACCTGTTATGTGTGTGTTTTGAGAAGTGTCATATTAATAAAGATCTGTTCTGGCTAGGTACCTTGGCTAGGTAAGTTAACTTTAGGGCTGCAACAACGAATCGATAAAAATCGCTAATTAAAAAAAGCTGGGAACGAATTTCATTATCGACACGTTGTGTCGCGCGACACGCCACTCAGTTGCGGAGATAAAAGCAGTTGAGTGCGGTGCGGAGCTGCAACGTTGTTTTGATGGCGGAGTCGGCAAAATCAGTTCGACCGAAGTCATCCAAAGTGTGGGAGCATTTCACACTAAGTAAATACATAAAAAGTGTGTTAATTGCAAGATATGCAAAAGCGACATGGCACGGGAGCACCACGTGATGATACAGCACCAAAACGGAAACACGTTGGAGTCCTTGATGCGGATCGTTTGTGTGTGCGTGATGCGGAGAGTTTGTGTGTGCGTTTGTGAGTGAGAGTTTTGTGACTGTGTACGTCTGTGAGTGTAGTGTAGAGAATAAGTTCTGAGGTTCAAACAAATCATTTTAAGTTTTCTGAATTGTATTATTCTTTATTTTTATAAATTATTTATTGTTTTGACAGGTTAGGTCCTTGATAGAAATAAAAATTGCTGTGCACTTTTTATTATTAATTAGCTCAGGGATGTGCAAGGAGCAAAGCTGTTTGTGCACTTTCTGAAATTTTTTGCACTGTGAATTGCACTGTCAGTTCTGTTTTTCAGTTAAGGGTTGGATATTAATGCTTTTTAGTTTTTATCACTGATGTAAATGGTAACAGCTTGAAGTGGCGGTGAGGTATTAAAAAATATTGAAAAGTCTTGAAAAGGTATTAAAATTAACTTCAAGATTCCTGCATATACCCTGATTAACCAGATCACATTTATATCTCACTACTCTTGTAACACAGTTAATTATCTTCCCATAATAATTGTGTTTAAACTGTAATTTTCATTAATAAACCACATTGGAAATGTATTTGACTCAATCTCTGTGTGCTTTTTTGATTTCCGATGTTTTCATTTATGTATTCATGGCGTACTCACCATCATAACATACAAAGAAGGTGTAGAATGAGTCACAGCTATGCCCTTGCCATTGTCTATCGTATGCGTTCATTAATACACATGTCTTCTGCCAGTCATTGAAGGTGGATCCAGTCTGTGACCAGGGGTATTCTGACCATCCGTCTGTTATTACTTCTGTCACATTATCTTCCACAGACCACCTCCAGTTGCTGAACTTCAGTCCTACCCAGGCTTGGCTAGAATTACCAAGTGTGGAGTTAATAAGACAGATCAGACTGTCGTAGTCCTCTGAGTCAGATACAGTGGCCAGGTCAGTGTAGGTTAGTCTGCAGTAACTCTGAGCTTCAGTCCAGGTCTTCTGCTTGTTCACTAAGTGATACTGATGAGAGACATTTGGGGAGGACCTACATGCATCTGAAAAACAAATGAAGCAGCGGCTTAATAAAGTCCCATACACAACTACACCTTAACGACCATCGCAGACATAACATTATTACCCAGACTACCATCAGAGACACAATAATAGACATGACATCAACAACCTGTCATCATCGCAGACAATATCTGTCCACAACAGATTTTCCCTGGTCTTGTTCATACAACCGACTTCAAAAGCAAATGCAAAGCCTAAAGTTAAGACTACACACAATCTCTTCTGCAGCTCAACAATACAAACCCACCTGCATAGTCATTCAAAAAGCCTCAGGCACGCCAAAAAGGGGGTGCAATGCATTTTAATTTGTAATTACACTCAAATTGCACTATTGAATCATTATTGTATAATTTTTAAATCCTATGTGCTGGAATATACACCGTTTCCTAAAACAACAACTACTGTTGGAAGTTAATAATGTACATTACAATGCTTCACATTAAAACAGGAAACCGACAACACAAACTTACCACTGTAGCAGACAAAAGGGAAAATGCTGTTACAGTTCTCCATATAGTTCTGATAGTTAGAATAGTAATAATTGTAATAATTGCTGTATGTAACACCCGTGACACAGGTCTGATTTAGTCCATTAACATCTGGTCGTACATAGGTACTGGTGCTGACGCTGGAGTTTCCCTTGTTTGACCAGGATCCGGTTCTGTACAGACCGATCCACAGCCAGTTACAGGTGTAACCAGCATTCTGTGATATGTTAAATATAGCCTGGTTCTCTGTCTGGTCCCTCACAACGGCCAGATCTGTGTAGTGTTCTCTGCAGTAACTCTGAGCTTGGTACCATGTTTTCGGCTGTGTAACCAGTATGAAGGTCTGATTGGCGTTTTCTCTTCCTGGAAAGAAATAACATAGTTTTAGAATGATTCAGGGTACCTGCTGTTTAGATCTATGTGGATTTAGTTTTGAATAAGTGATTTTCACTCTATTTTGGAATTTACTGATATGAAAATGAACTTTGCCTAAAACCTGTGTTTATTTATCCGCTCCAAACTCAGAAATTATACTATGGAAGATGAAATCTGCTAATAAATTGAGTAAAGGCATTCCTAAAAAAATCATAATAAAAACACATTCAATTAAACGTTTTAAAAGAACATCTAATTTTATTTACTTTGCATTGACCTGTATGGAGAGTCTGAACTCTTTTTACTTCAATTTTAAATCAACAGGTCAAAAAAGCAACAATTTTCCTGCAGTTGTGTTTCTAAGATGACATATGAATGTTTAGAATTAATTTGTTACTCACCATCATAGCAAACAAAGTAGTTGGATGAGTCACAAGAACCTCCATACCACCTTCCGTAAGTGGTGTACATCATCACACATTCCTGCTGATCATTACTGTATGTGCTGTATCCATACTGGTACCAGGGGTATCCTCCAGACCACCCATTAGAGACCCCACCTGTCTCAGTGTCTTCCAGAGACCACCTCCAGCTGTCATACTTCAGTCCTATCCAGGCCTGACCAGAATATGAACCTCTAGAGGTGAACAGGCTGTTCAAACTGTCCTGGTCGTTTTGGTCAGATATGGAGGCCAGGTCAGTGTAGGTCTCTCTACAGTAACTCTGAGCTTCAGTCCAGGTTTTCTGCTTGTTCACAAAGTGATACTGACGACTGATGCATAATGCGAGGCTACACAGCCCTGAAATAGACAAATTCGGTATTGTTAACATCTCTTATTGAACAACGATAAATTTGCAAATCTACCAATTTGTTTAGCCCACTGGTTGATAATGTGTGGATCTAAAGAGATATAATTTGTTTACTGACCTGATGACAAAATTATCAGGAATCCTGTTTTGTTCATGGCTAAAAGAGAAACGCATCAAACACAGTGTACTGGATTATTAGTGATTTTTTGCAGTCAGATGAACAAGAATACTATTATTAAGTTGCTGTGTCCAGTACTAAATACAGTACATGTTAAGAAGAAAAATATATATTTATTTTCCCGAAAAACAAAGGACAATATGTAAATAGGTTTAAACACTTAACTGGTGTAAAGTAATTTAAACCTGCTTCTAGTTCCACTCACAGTGTTGATGTAACACTGTGCTGTTCATCAACTATTCATATGTATAATATTGAATTGATGACAATAAGGAAATTAATATAGTGTTTTCCTACCTTCAGTGACATACAACGGTGTGTCTCTTCTGCCTTCGTCTCTGTATCTGCATCAATGTCTGTCTGGACTGTCAGTCTGTTTTTGTGTCAGCCCAGTTTTGGTATTGGTATTTAGTCAATGTATTTATCTTTAAAATGGAAGTACTCCCTTAAAAAAGTCAGATACCAGTTTGTTTAAATTTAATATAAGCGTGAGGGAAAACAAAAGACCATGTGGGCCAAATAGGAAAAGACATGAATGGCAATCATCACAGTCCTGGGTTAGGTTAAGGGATAGCATTTCAGGGCTGGGTTTAGACATGGAGGCGATCACATACTTGTGTTATTACTAAAGCAGGCCGTGACATGACCTATATGCATATTCAACAAACACAGTCATCAATAGCGATGAAATAACAGGAATATCAGCAAAGTATTAAAATGCACAGTAAACCCAGTTACACTTAGTTAGAATATATAATGTAGAGCAAATTATAAAGGTTGAGGATGCTCAACATCCGGCACATGGGCCAAATCCGGCCCCCTATGAGTTCAACGGTGGCCCTCGGGATTCTCATGTTATTTAGGTGCCTTGTTCAAATTGTCCCTATTAAAAATTGTATATATATTAAAATTAAACCTCAACAAAGGTTTGATTCTATAAATGTTTTTAAATGCATTAATACATTGTTTTAAACAGAATCAGGGTGTACATAATACTATAATCGCGGATTTGTGCACAATTGTCGTTTGAGCCAACCTCACTATAATTGAAAAAGGTTGACACTCAAAATCTGACCCACAGACTTTTTTGAAAAGTGTCCTGCGAAAATGTAACTATTATAGTCTAATTCTGAATTGCTGCCCAGCAAATGTGATCAGTAAAATGTAAAACAACTACATATTAAACATCGCAACTTTGCATCTGCACTACAGCTGCATTAAATTTGCTTTTGAACATTTTCTGTAAGGTTTTTCGAGCATCTAAGATTTTTGATTCTTGATCAATCTGTGAACAATTGTTCTTTTAATGTAGATGTATCCACTGTTCTGTCACACTGAGGGACAAAATACCTCTGAAGGTCCTTTTGATATATGGAGTTGTCAGGTGTTATCAATATTTGGTTTTGGTGATTCCCAATTAGAGGCAGATGCTTTGCTTTGCCTCTAATAGGGAGCCCTCTTTAAGTTCAGTTTAGTAGTGTTTTTTGGTAGTGTTTGTGGGTTATTGTTAAATGTCAGCTGGTTTGTGGTGCTGCGCTGCGTTTTCTTTTGTAGTTTAAAGTCCAAATAAAATAATATATCTTTCAGCGAAGCTCTGCACCTGCGTCCTCCTTCAACCACCAGCATCATGACAACTACAGTACGGTTTTATAGCTATGCAAAAAGCTCTTTTGATGTGAAACTTGTGCATAATGCAAGAAAAATAAAACGTGTGGTGTTCCCAGTTCTTCTATTGATCTATACTTTCCATCTGAGTGACGTTATTGTTAGGAAATTAGACTCAGGTCGACCAGGCAAATCTCAATACAAGTTAAATACATGAAGAAATATGTCGAAAAAAAGAATGCAAGATTCCGGAAACACAAATTAAATGTTATTACTCACGTGTGAACTCTTCAAGCTTAGAAACTGGACAACATAATACAAATTAAAATAAATTAAAATAATACAATACAAAACAGTGTTCAGTATACATGTCCTTCACTATCATTATTGATTTAACACAAATTATTTGTTATTATTATTTCATTTATGGTAATGACGAGGTCATGATGATATGGTCTTACCTTCAGTGAGACATAAGCACATTTAACTTTGTAATCTCTTTTTCTGTCAAGGGATATTTATATGTTCATAATGAAAGTATTTTTCTAAAAAAAGAGCATGTCATGTGACTCCATAAATCATGATGATTGCATACCTGGCTGATGGAAGCTAATTAAGTGGTAATAAATGTGTGGGAGACTTAATTGTCCTGGATTTTAATCAATCATAAAGTGTGTGACACATCTTTGCTTGTCCTTATGAATCTTGATTAATGTCTACTTTTTGGCTTACCACCCATAAAATGCTAAATCATGGCTACATAATTATGGACTAAATATAGACTTTTGTTGCAAGGGGGAAAAAATTCCCCAAACAAGTATGTTGCAAGGGGGTTTTCTACATAGATATAAGTGATCACTGAGCTACTGTGTGTTATCGGGATGTGCGAATACCTACATCTGAGTCTTGTTATGTTAGAAAGAGGAATTTTAAGCTGTATAACGTGTACATGTACATTTCACTGTTATGCTGACAATACTATACTGTATGCCTGCGCTCCAACAGTCAATGCTGCTATGGCCTTTCTGACTTTAATAATAGGCAGATAGCACTTAAATTTTTTTTTTAAAGTTTGTACTTAACACTCACAAAACCAAATACATGTTGTGTCTAAATTAAAATTGTATTGTAAAATATATTGTTAAATAAAAAGTAAAAGTAACACCTGGGACAGACAAAGAGAAAAAGTGACAGGTCATGACACGAAATATGCATTTTCTACAATCAATCAATCAAATTTATTTTATACAGCCCTTTTTACAACAAAGTTGTCACAAAGTGCTTTTACAATCACCCAGCCTGAATCTGACAGAGCACACATCAACAAGTTGAACAAGAAGAACAAGTTGAACAAGTTGATACTTGGTGGCTAGGAAAAACTACCTGAAGGTCAAATTTAGGAAGAAACCTAGATAGGAACCAGGCTCTGAGCGGTGACCAGTCCTCTTCTTGCTGTGCTGGGGAAACTTATGGCAGTTAAAATAATACAGTGCAAGCAAGCAATGTGCGAGCATCTTAAAAATCCAATAGTCCAGGACGACCGGGAGGGTTGATGGGTTTGATTGATTGGAGGACGAAACTCTGGTAGCATCAGCTGCTCTGCCTGCAACACAATCAGGGGCCCCAGGATGGATCCAGCACATTTTTCCAAGGCTGATTTGTCCCACAGTGTGGCCAGCAGGCACAGGTCCACCCTAAAGGAATTGTACACAAACACAGGGAAAGGTGAGACGCTAGTTACAATATACCAGCACAAATCTTAAAAGGAGACAGAGGGGGTTAGTGAAACTATGTAAACAAAATGTAAGTAGAGACAAGACACAGGGAGAGGTTAGACACCTTAGTTATCTACGTCCCCGGCAACATAGTATAGCAGCATAAATCTTAGGATGAGACAAGGGGGTCCAGTGAAGCTGTGGCCCTGAACAGGGCCCAATAGGCCGGAAAACACCCACCCACTTTACCGAGCATCAACCAAAGGACACCAATCAACCACAACCACTCGGGCAGGTTTAGTTTTTGCTCACAAGCTACTCGAAATGAGCGAACAACAGAGAACTATAGCGAGCCAGTGACTCCACCCCCCAGGCAGCAATTTGGAGAGAGGACGTCCCAGAGGAGATATGAACCCACAAGGCAAAGACAGCAGGGCGGAATGAGATCCGAGCCTTCCGTTCACCTTCGTACCCTGGGCCATATCAACCATAAACTTTACTGAGAAGTTTTTAATTGTGATTTAAAAGTTTGAACAGAGTCTACATTTTTAACCCAGATTGGCAACTCATTCCATAATATAGGAGCTCTATAGGAGAAATGTTTATGGCCACACTATCCTCTTACAGAACAAAGAATAAATAATAAATAAAGAAAAAGAAATTACAAAGGACATTGACAAGAATGCAAACAAATCAAAACTAAAAGTGTTCAGGTGTTTTTTAATTATATTTTGAGTTTGGTTCCTTTTGTATTTTGCCAAGGCATGGTTGGAATTATACTTCCTGGTCAGGTTTTCATTGGAAGCTGATAATTAAGCTGTTGGAACATCATGAGAGTTTAGTATCACTATTAACTGACCTGCCTGCAACATTAGTGTCACAAACTTTAAGGTGAAGTCGCAGAAATCAGGCACAGGCAATATCTCATCCAAGGGTATTTAATTAAATTTAAACCCACCACGAACAACAAAGGATATACACTGGGCTAGACACAAAAGTGCACGTATGTAGAAACGACAAAATTCTGAATGTAAATACGAAAACAGTCGCCAACAGAAAAGACATGACATGCAAAAATGAAACACACAGTGGACCAAGACATATATACACACATATATATATATACACACATATATATATATATATATACAGAGACTGTACTGGCTACAACATCAGGATACTGTAGTAGACTGTACTGGCTACAACATCAGGATACTGTAGTAGAGACTGTACTGGCTACAACATCAGGATACTGTAGTAGAGACTGTACTGGCTACAACATCAGGATACTGTAGTAGAGACTGTACTGGCTACAACATCAGGATACTGTAATAGAGACTGTACTGGCTACAACATCAGGATACTGTAGTAGAGACTGTACTGGATACAACATCAGGACACTGTAGTAGAGACTGTACTGGCTACACCATCAGGATACTGTTGTAGAGACTGTACTGGCTACAACATCATGATAATTTAAAATAATAAAAACATAAAGATACTGTAGTAAAGACTGGTATGTTAAGTGTGTAAAAGTCCCCAATGGAGTGAAACTTCCTTGTATTGCATAATATAGAGACTGAGGTGTCTAGAACATCAGGATAGTATAGTAGAAACTGACCTATGTAGTGTGTAAAAGTCCCCCATGGAGTGACATCATCTAGTTTTGCATAATGTCTCTGTTCTGACAGTCTTGTATTTCTTGTTTGTGGTGTCACTGACATTAGTATACGTGCGACACTTCACTCAATTCAATTCGTGCCTCGACCAGCAGCTGAACATGGTTAAATGAGTTATGCATCATTTTGTTTGTACCTGCTGTGATGTATATACCAGTGTGTGTACCTGCTGAGTTGTATATAACAGTGTGTGTACCTGCTGAGTTGTATATACCAGTGTGTGTACCTGCTGAGTTGTATATAACAGTGTGTGTACCTGCTGTGTTGTATATAACAGTGTGTGTACCTGCTGTGTTGTATATAACAGTGTGTGTACCTGCTGTGTTGTATATAACCGTGTGTGTACCTGCTGTGATGTATATAACAGTGTGTGTACCTGCTGTGATGTATACACCAGTGAGTGTACCTGCTGTGTTGTATATAACAGTGTGTGTACCTGCTGTGATGTATTTAACAGTGTGTGTACCTGCTGGGTTGTATTTAACAGTGTGTACCTGCTGTGATGTGTGTAACTGCTGTGTTGTATATTACTGGCTGTGTTGTACGTAACAGTGTGTGTAGCTGCAGTGATATATGTAACAGTGTGTGTACTTGCTGTGTTGTATATAACAGTGTGTACATGCTGTGTTGTATTTAACAGTGTGTATAGCTGCAGTGATATATGTAATAGTGTGTGTACTTGTAAAATATAATTGTTGTTCTACTACCAAGACCCTGAAACTGAGCTGCAGCACGGCGGCCAAGACCATACAGCGGTTTAACAGGACATGTTCCACTCAGTGGCTCTCCAGGGCAACTACTTCTGAAGGGGCAGTGGTCAAAAGTAGTGTACAACCGTTTGTGTGGAATTACAAAGTAGAATACACAGACATTTAGGACACAAGCTGTCACGGTCCGTAGGGTGTAGTGCGTGATGAAGCCAGGTGCAGAGCCAATGTATCCTTGTTAACAGGTTTATTTAACCATTCCAAGGTACACAACTTAAAACAAACCGTAAACGGCGACAAACACTAAACTGTTGATATGAAATAAAAGGTGCGCATATAGCGTCTTACACAAATCCCATATAATGACAACAGTAGTATAACACACTCACCTCTAAAATAACGTGTGACATGTAACAATGCGAAGCAACGAGTGCACTGCTCGCGACCCTCTTATATCCCATTGATTATAAGTGCAAACAGCCGTGAGACAAACGTAAACACGGAAGTGAAACAAGGAAGTGCATCACCGAAATATGTCCGTGTAGCAACGCCACCACACCAATCGTGACAGTATCCCCCACTAAAAGGCTAGCTCCCCAGATAGCCGAACGGAAACACAAAACCAAGACAAGGGAGCAACAGGGAGAGAACCCACAGTCAAACCCAAAAGGGTCAGTCCAGGACCGCAGGTCCAGCCCTGAAAAGGCCTCGGTGGCTGAGAGACCGCCATCTAGTGCGGCAGAGAGACCGCCATCTAGTGCGGCTGAGAGGCCGCCATCTAGTGCGGCTGAGAGACCGCCATCTAGTGCGGCTGAGAGGCCGCCATCTTGTGCGGCTCAGAGTCCGCCAACGTAGGCAACGTGGTGGCGGAGGCCATCGTGGGCGCCGTCGTGGCGGCGGCCATCGGGGGCGCAGTCGTGGCGGCGGCCATCGTGGGCGGTGTCGTGACGGCAGCCATCTTGAGCGCTGGCGTGACGGCAACAGCCATCTTGAGCGCTGGCGGGACGGCGGGAGCCATCGTGGACGCTGGCGTGACGACGGCAGCCATCTTGAGCGCTGGCGGGACGATAGGAGCCATCGTGGACGCTGGCGTGACGGCGACCATCTCAGGCGCAAGCGTGGTGGCGACCATCTCAGGCGCTGGCTCCTGTAAATCCAGCCATGTCCTCCACCACGTCCTAATAATGGCCGTGGGCTGGTCATCCAACCCCTCCGGGGGTTTTTCTGTCCCTGTCGTCGGCGGCAGAAAAGGGTCTTCCCACGGCGGGGGTAGTGGCTGTAGCTCCAGGGGTTTTCCTCCCCCTGTCTGCAGCCCCGGAGCAGTGGGTGGCCGTTCCTGCAGCACCAGGACCGTGGGTGCTCTCTCCGCGGTCCTCCCGGAACACCTCCTTAGCTCCCCCCCAAAAACCTTCTTGGGACGCCTTCGGGGTGCCCTCTTGCCTTCCTCCGGGAGGGACCGCGGACCCGATGTAATCGGCCCTGATAGCTGCATCGGTGGCTCATATCCGAAGTAAGCACGGAGGCGCCTATACTCCTCTTCGGGCGTCTCCGGCTTACCCCAGTCCCACTGCTGCGTGGTGCGACGGTGAGCTTCATCCTTCGGGGCGCTATAGCTTGCCCCCCCGAGGAATCCACTCACCATCAGGCTCCGGTGGCTATCTTGTGGGCTTCGCATTCTGTCACGGTCCGTAGGGTGTAGTGCGTGATGAAGCCAGGTGCAGAGCCAATGTATCCTTGTTAACAGGTTTATTTAACCATTCCAAGGTACACAACTTAAAACAAACCGTAAACGGCGACAAACACTAAACTGTTGATATGAAATAAAAGGTGCGCATATAGCGTCTTACACAAATCCCATATAATGACAACAGTAGTATAACACACTCACCTCTAAAATAACGTGTGACATGTAACAATGCGAAGCAACGAGTGCACTGCTTGCGACCCTCTTATATCCCATTGATTATAAGTGCAAACAGCCGTGAGACAAACGTAAACACGGAAGTGAAACAAGGAAGTGCATCACCGAAATATGTCCGTGTAGCAACGCCACCACACCAATCGTGACACAAGCACTCTAATTGGCTGAAACATTCAACACACATTCATTTAAAATAATACTTTTTCTACAGCTGCAAACAGGATGAAACTGTGGAGATCTACCCCAGTTCCAGATCTCAGTTCCGTTTGGGTCTGAAATAGTTAACATTCATTGGGATGCATGACCTGTCTAGAACATCAGGATATTATAGTAGAAACTGACCTATGTAGTGTGTAAAAGTCCCCCATGGAGTGACATCATCTAGTTTTGCATAATGTCTCTGTACTGACAGTCTTGTATTTCTTGTTTGTGGTGTCACTGACATTAGTATACGTGCGACACTTCACTCAATTCAATTGCTGCCTCGACCAGCAGCTGAACATGGTTAAATGAGTTATGCATCATTTTGTTTGTACCTGATGTGATGTATATACCAGTGTGTGTACCTGCTGTGTTGTATATAACAGTGTGTGTACCTGCTGTGTTGTATATAACAGTGTGTGTACCTGCTGTGTTGTATATAACTGTGTGTGTACCTGCTGTGATGTATATACCAGTGAGTGTACCTGCTGTGTTGTATATAACAGTGTGTGTACCTGCTGTGTTGTATATAACAGTGTGTGTACCTGCTGTGTTGTATATAACAGTGTGTGTACCTGCTGTGTTGTATATAACAGTGTGTGTACCTGCTGTGTTGTATATAACAGTGTGTGTACCTGCTGTGATGTATATAACAGTGTGTGTACCTGC
This sequence comes from Dallia pectoralis, assembly GCA_029465975.1. Taxonomy (NCBI): domain Eukaryota; kingdom Metazoa; phylum Chordata; class Actinopteri; order Esociformes; family Umbridae; genus Dallia; species Dallia pectoralis. The sequence goes on along the minus strand of CM055746.1, from coordinate 15,844,222 downwards.
TGTGTTGTATATAACAGTGTGTGTACCTGCTGTGTTGTATATAACAGTGTGTGTACCTGCTGTGTTGTATATAACAGTGTGTGTACCTGCTGTGATGTATACACCAGTGAGTGTACCTGCTGTGTTGTATATAACAGTGTGTGTACCTGCTGTGATGTATTTAACAGTGTGTGTACCTGCTGGGTTGTATTTAACAGTGTGTACCTGCTGGGTTGTATAAAACAGTGTGTACATGCTGTGTTGTATAAAACAGTGTGTGTACCTGCTGTGATGTGTGTAACTGCTGTGTTGTATATTACAGTGTGTGTACTGGCTGTGTTGTACGTAACAGTGTGTATAGCTGCAGTGATATATATAACAGTGTGTGTACCTGCTGTGATGTGTGTAACTGCTGTGTTGTATATTACTGGCTGTGTTGTACGTAACAGTGTGTGTAGCTGCAGTGATATATGTAACAGTGTGTGTACTCGCTGTGTTGTATATAACAGTGTGTACATGCTGTGTTGTATTTAACAGTGTGTATAGCTGCAGTGATATATGTAATAGTGTGTGTACTTGTAAAATATAATTGTTGTTCTACTACCAAGACCCTGAAACTGAGCTGCAGCACGGCGGCCAAGACCATACAGCGGTTTAACAGGACATGTTCCACTCAGTGGCTCTCCAGGGCAACTACTTCTGAAGGGGCGGTGGTCAAAAGTAGTGTACAACCGTTTGTGTGGAATAACAAAGTAGAATACACAGCCATTTAGGACACAAGCACTCTAATTGGCTGAAACATTCAACACACATTCATTTAAAATAATACTTTTTCTACAGCTGCAAACAGGATGAAACTGTGGAGATCTACCCCAGTTCCAGATCTCAGTTCCGTTTGGGTCTGAAATAGTTAACATTCATTGGGATGCATGACCAGGTAAATGGGGACGAGGTAAATGTGGACCAGGTAAATGAGGACCATGTAAATGTGGACCAGGTAAATGTGGATCAGGTAAATGTGGATCAGGTAAATGAGGACCAGGTAAATGAGGACCAGGTAAATGTAGACCAGGTAAATGTGGACCAGGTAAATGTGGACCAGGTAAATGTGGACCAGGTAAATGTGGACCAGGTAAACGGGGACCAGGTAAACGGGGACCAGGTAAACAGGGACCAGGTAAATGTTGCGCTGTACCAAGGTTTGAGAGTGGAACCTAGTTTAAGTTGATCTGCCTAACTCTCTGGTCTGTGTGTTTAACATTGTCATTTTCACAAACCTCACTTTTTTATGAATAGAGAGTACACTTATTAGTTAAAGATAAACACTTTCTCTACAATGTTTTCGGTTGGTTGTGACCTCTAACCTCTCCAGGTGTACATCAGCTGAATTATCGCTGTGCTGAGGGCTGCATCAATGGTACCAGTTGTAGGACCAACCTGCAGCCTGCAGAACACCTCACACTACATATCCCAGGGTCCTTTGCATCTAAGGAGGAATGCTGACAGCCAAGGTAAACTAGAATATGTGTCAAATTCACATCTGAAGGCATTTAACTGCTAGTCTGCTACAGTCCAGATTTGGGTGGTTAGTAATCAATTACGATTGCCATGCCTCACTGCTCTCCAGCGACCCCTTGTGGGGGGTTGAACGCGTTCTTTACAGCACATAGGGATTTAACAACTTCCTTGTTAGGCGGGCAATGTGCTAAAAAAGGTGTCTGTCATGAAGCAGGGCCTTAGTTGCTAATTGGATATCACAAATTGTGGTAAATATGTAAATAAACACACATGGTTATGTTCCTCAGAAAAGTGTTCCTTTCCTCATACTAAAACATTGTTCTAGATCACTGCTTTACACACACATCAACTGTAAGGTCCTCTCCTCATACAAAACCATTGTTCTAGATCACTGCTTTACACACACATCAACCGCAAGGTCCTCACCTCATACTAAACCATTGTTCTAGATCACTGCTTTACACACACATCAACCGCAAGGTCCTCACCTCATACTAAACCATTGTTCTAGATCACTGCTTTACACACACATCAACTGTAAGGTCCTCTCCTCATACTAAACCATTGTTCTAGATAACTGCTTTACACACACATCAACTATAAGGTCCTCACCTCATACTAAACTATTGTTCTAGATCACTGCTTTACATACATACATACACATCAACTGTAAGGTCCTCTCCTCATACTAAACTATTGTTCTAGATCACTGCTTTACATACATACATACACATCAACTGTAAGGTCCTCTCCTCATACTAAACCATTGTTCTAGATCACTGCTTTACACACGCATCAACTGTAAGGTCCTCTCCTCATACTAAACCATGGTTCTAGTGGTTAATAAAATGAACTGCAAGCATCTTGCGGAAGAACATTGTAGCCGGATCTACTTCTCCCCGACTATGACGAGACACGAAGGTCCTGTGACAGGAACCATATTAAAATAGTCCCAATATTAACCGTTATTACAGGTGTAAGGTACTTGTAACGATAACGAATACTCAATCAAATTCATTCGTGTTGAATAGTCTTTTTTCAAAAACGTAAAAAAATTTAACGTTTCCAAACCTTGGACAGGTACTTATAAAATCTTTTCAAAAATGAGGGTCTGCGACGTAACTTTAGCCAAGTTGGGTTGACATAAGTAACGCAATGCTAGCCTATCACTGACATAACCAAGCAGCTCATTCTAAAATATACATTCATATTAGATTATAATAATAATTAGAGCAGTTAAATTCGTCATTTACATATGTATTATATAATACTATGTGGCTTACCTTGTGAATAAGGTACCAAAGTGCCAACTGTCGCTTCAGCCTCCTCTTCTAAGAATGAAAACCGCGCTCATTTCACATAGGCTCGTGCCTGCTTTGCGAATGATCCGTATTAGATCCGTGAACCGGAGGTGACTGTAACGAGGATTTGCCGGTTTAGAGACGGATCCGGCACCATATGGGTATGGACCAAATGAGTCAAAATTAAATAAATATATTATTTGAAGTGCCACATAATTAAGAGGAAACATTAAACAAGTGGTGTGATATTTCATAAAAACACACTTCTGTCACGAGTGGGAACCTTTTGTTGCAGTCTCAACAACATGGAGCTGAATGCTCCAAAGTCAGTGGAGATGGAGATAGACACTGGTGGACATACCGAACTATAACTGCACATTGCTCTATTTGCACAACTCTATATACAATTACATTTTGCTCTACATAGGCCTACTTATCTTTGCACATTTTGAAATCTGCTCTCATATGCAGGTATTGCTCCTTGGCACTACTCAGATATATGACACACTTTATGTATCCATTTTAAGCTAGCCAGGGTCTCCTGTCGAACAGTTTTTTGCTCTATTTGCACTGTTCATGTACGTTTTAAAAATGCTGCAGCTATGGTTCAGACTCAGAACAAATTCCCTGTGTGTGTAAACAGACATGAACCCAAAAGCAGAACGAGGACATGGTAGTCAGGTGTAAAGTGAACAGAATGATTTATTGAATGATACGAGGTTGATGAGCAGGCAGGAGCGGGCGTGAGCAGTGCAGGTGATGATGGCGGTGACGTTCTCCCAGGAGGTGAGTGGTGTCCGGTGAATAATCTAAGGTGCAGACAAGTGATTACTAAAGCGAGCAGGACAGAAGGTAAGTAAACGTAACACGAACTGACAAAAACAACGTACGCGACACGAGTAACGACCCAAAGAAGGCTGGTCAGGTTCTCCCTCTTATGCTCCGGTAGATTGCAGATCAGGTCCAAGTGAGTGATGCCGTGATGGGTGACAGGTGCGTGCCGAATAATCCCAGTGCCATGACCACCAGAGCCACAAGAGGGCGACACAGACCAGCAACAAACAAACATTTGGCCATTTTGCCATTATCTGGTGTTGTTTATTTGTATGTATTTTTTCATTGATGCTGTTTTGTTTGTTTGTGTCGCTGTTTCATTAGTTGTTGTGTAAAGTTAGTTGTTAATAAAAACGTTCATGTTTTTGGCCAAATAATAATTTACCAGAAAAGTGAAGTGCTTTATTTGGATGCATGGCTATCTTGGAACCACAGGGTGGCACTATTTAACTGAAGACCGAAATAAAATACTACACAGACGGAACATCCATGAGGTGGAATGAGTCTCACAAATTGACCTGTTTTTATATGTAGCAACATTTGCAAGTTGCAGAATCAAATGTCAAATCGTATTTTGCCTAATAATAGAGTAATGCTGTACAATGGAATTCATTTGACATCGTCTGGGTGCCTATACTTTTATGATGTTCTGTGCTTCCTTATAGCATCAGGATACTGTAGTAGAGACTGTACTGGCTACAACATCAGGATACTGTAGTAGAGACTGTACTGGCTACAACAACAGGATACTGTAGTAGAGACTGTACTGGCTACAACATCAGGATACTGTTGTAGAGACTGTACTGGCTACAACATCAGGATACTGTAGTAGAGACTGTACTGGCTACAACATCAGGATACTGTAGTAGAGACTGTACTGGCTACAACAACAGGATACTGTAGTAGAGACTGTACTGTCTACAACATCAGGATACTGTAGTAGAGACTGTACTGGCTACAACAGCAGGATACTGTAGTAGAGACTGTACTGGCTACAACAACAGGATACTGTAGTAGAGACTGTACTGGCTACAACAGCAGGATACTGTAGTATAGACTGTACTGGCTACAACAGCAGGATACTGTAGTATAGACTGTACTGGCTACAACAACAGGATACTGTAGTAGAGACTGTACTGGCTACAACAACAGGATACTGTAGTAGAGACTGTACTGGCTACAACAACAGGATACTGTAGTAGAGACTGTACTGGCTACAACATCAGGATACTGTAGTAGAGACTATACTGGCTACAACATCAGGATACCGTAGTAGAGACTGTACTGGCTACAACATCAGGATACCGTAGTAGAGACTGTACTGTCTACAACATCAGGATACTGTAGTAGAGACTGTACTGGCTACAACATCAGGATACTGTAGTAGAGACTGTACTGGTTACAACATCAGGATACTGTAGTAGAGACTGTACTGGCTACAACATCAGGATACTGTAGTAGAGACTGTACTTTGTACAACATCAGAATACTGTAGTAGAGACTGTACTGGCTACAACATCAGGATACTGTAGTAGAGACTGTACTGGTTAAAACATCAGGATACTGTAGTAGAGACTGTACTGGCTACAACATCATGATACTGTAGTAGAGACTGTACTGTCTACAAAATCAGGATACTGTAGTAGAGACTGTACTGGATACAACATCAGGATACTGTAGTAGAGACTGTACTGGCCACAACATCAGGATACTGTAGTAGAAACTGTACTGGCTACAACAGGAGTGAGGAAAATTGTATCTGAACAGGTTCCGATGACAACAGAACTCAAGTTGTGATCAAAGGGACCTGGCTCTTCTGTGTCGGGCTGTGTGTGTGTGTGTGTGTATGTGGGTGTATGTGTGTGTATGTGGGTGTTTGTGTGTGTATGTGGGTGTATGTGTGTGTAAATGTGTGTGTATGTGGGTGTATGTGTGTGTTACATTCCACAGCCTTAATAACCTGGGTAATGGTGCTGTGTAACGTTTCCCAGTCTGCTTGTGTTTGGTTACAGTGCTCCTTTGATTCACACCCACGACCCAACCACCTGTTTATAGAGCGACCAAACCACCTCACCCTCTATATAGAGCGACCAAACCACCTCACCATCCTTACAGAGCGACCAAACCACCTCACCCTATATACAGAGCGACCACAACCCCTCACCCTCTATACAGAGTGACTCCACCACTGCACCCTTCTTTATAGAGCGACCAAACCACCTGCTTATAGAGTGACTCCACCACCTCACCCTCTATACAGAGCGACCAAACCACCTCACCATCGCTGTCCTCGAGTCTCAGAAACACGTTCTCCTCCCCGCTGTCTTCGGGTCCCGGGAAACACGCTCTCCCTGCCCTCACCGCTGTCCTCGGGTCTCAGAAACGCACGCTCTCTCGCCCTCGGCGCTGTCCACGGGTCTCAGAAACTCACGCTCTCTCGCCCTCGCCGCTGTCCTCGGGTCTCTCTTGGCCCGTCGCAAGGTGTACTAACGGCGTAGCGTCGGCCCGGGTCTCGCGTCACACGCGCATAAGCCATGGCTTCTGCTGCGGGAGCCACGACGCGTGAAACACGCGCACGTTGTTGTATTTTGGCCTCCTCATTCTGGCAAAAATTACTTTTCAGGGCTCTGAAAAGGGATCTCGGGACACTCTGACCCGCTTGACTCAGGGTGTGTACGCGATGCGAGGACAACAGGAGGGTTAGTTAGTATTATCCATGCTGGCATCCTCGTCCAAATATGGCCCTGACAAAAAGTAGTACACTCAGTAGAGAATAGGCTGACATTTAGGTTGCGGACAGAGACTTTGTCCTAAAGACCTGTGAATGCTTTCTGTAAACATAAGTAGTGGTGTTGGTGATTACAGAGCCAAGGTGTCTGGATTCTGTGAAGCTGGTGTGTTAGTGAAACTGCCCCCTCTCTGCTCTGGTTGATGAGGTTCTACCTTGGGAACGAAGCAGGGAACAGATGTTGGTGGTGTGTGTGTGTGTGTGTGTGTGTAGGTGTTTTCACAGGTCTATGGTTACATGCCTGTCCCTCAGGTATTTGAAGTGCAGATACATTAGAGACTACCATTCCCTAGCTGGTGGGTTCAGAGCATGTTAGTGGAGGAATATATTTAATAGATATTTAACATTTAAACTGTACCTACTGCGACATTTCCAAGTCCCTGAATGAGCTAAAGATGTTTCACAAGTAAAGCATCTCAACTCCATTGCAAACCGTGCTTTTGATATTTTGTTAGTACCTGGTGGGTAATTCCAGGCAGGGGTGGATCTTTCCCTGGGGACAGAGGGGACATGTCCTCCTCACATTCCCTAAATGCATTTTCACCCTCCACACACTTTTTATTAGGAAATATGTGAAACATCAGAACGTCGTCCATTAGGAACTGGCAGAAACCTCAGAGTGCGCGTTCAGGGCAACGTGTTTCTGCCGACCTCGCAAACAGAAGCGGCTTGAGCGTGAGTTTTTCCTGAGGAGAAGCAATATACTGGGTGGTAAGATGTTTTTGATTTAGCAAATTAGCTACCTAATTTCTCAGGGATGTGCATACGGTAGCAAAGATGACACTCTCTCATGGATGTATGAAGCTATTTCCTGTTTAAAAGCATTCCCAGTGCTGCTGAGGTAGATAACGTCCAACTATCTTACCGTTGTATGCAGTACTCTAGCTAGCTAATTGACTCATTTAGCTACTTGAAATAGCCAGTCGATGAGTGCTGTGTCAGAGAGCTACTGTAGCGTCTGCAAAGAAACCATTTTAGACCGGCTATAGGTCACTTTTTCTCACTTATTCTAGCATCAATAAAGATGAAGAGATTGACGACCTATATTTTAATGTTTTTAAAGCAGAAGGCCAGTTATCAGATGTTCTATCAATTTATGAATTCAGGAGCTCTACAAATATGTGTCTATAAAAAACACAGTTCCGCCCCTGATTCCAGGCCATGATTAAAAGTTGACTCAGTGCCTGAGTAGAACATGAAGAAAACAGAAGTGTTTAATGTCCTGTCTGCTGCGTGATGGCGGCTCTGTTATGTTCAAGTCCATCATAGCTAAAAGGCGTCCAACACATTATGTTAGGCTGAATGAAAGTTAGACTGCACATTTACACTACATCCATAGTATAGGTATTGTATGTACTGTAGCATGTTCTGTGGCAGCATTTGCGTTAAACACACACAGTGAAATACATTTTCAGTCATTTGCACATGTTTCTCGATAGCAACAGTGGTGTTTCTGCTAAGACCGATTTAGGCTATTTGCCTGGATTCAAACTCGTGCCACAGCAGTACGCGTTCTCAGAGACCGGTCGAGGGTCGATTCTAGACATAAGTGACAGTCGCTTAGATGCCACCGACCACCAGGGGAGTGGGAACCCCAAATCCAAATTCTGCCTAGGGCCCCTAAAAGGCTAGAGCCGGCACTGATCAGAGACCTGGAGCACTTAACCAGCCCGGACCATAGAGAGATGGTGTTCTGTAATGACAGTCTCCCTATACTCTCTCCATGCATTTCCCTGTCCGTATTTTAAATTACATGCCTACAGACGGGGCCTTTTTTCTTTGACCCAGATTATGACATGCATGAAAATAATCCCCCAGTCGCACACACACACACACACACGCACACGCGCACGCGCACACACACCACACACACACAGACGCACACACACACGCACATGCACCCAAACACACACACAACTACACACGCGCGCACACACACACACGCACACACACACCCTGGGTGCTCTGGCCTGAGAGACTGGCAGCTGGAGGAGAAGCAGTGTCATTGAAGTGTCTGAAATAACAGGCCAGGTTCATTCCCTCTAATCAGACAAACAGGGGCTCCTGGACTTTCTGTCCGTCGGTCTGTTGTCCACCTCTCCAGTATCTCAGACTCACACTAAAACCACTCCAGGACTCTGCAAAGAAGGTGGCACAAGGATTGGCATCAATCTGTTTGAGAAACCGGGCCTGTATCCGGCCATTAAAATGAAATGTAGTTTAACCGGGACGATGCCCTACGTTTTAGCATTCGGATCAAGGATACGGACCGAACCACAGAATCCATTACGGGAGCTCAGTAACTGTACTGCCACTGCTAGTTTACATGCTGTCTCACCAGGGGGAGAGCCATGACAGATCGAAATACTTCCTCATTTCAGTGACTCTTCTTCAGTGGTGCCTATTCTGCACATGATACACCCGTTGGATTTTACAGGGTTTGGTTCAATGCATTTATTATCACGTCAGCAGGGGAGTTCTAAGTGATCTCACATGTAATCCAGTGCATCTAGTTAACTTATCTATATAATTACATTTATAACACTGACGACCCCAAGAGAACGATAATGTGTCAGACACGCGTGCCTTAATAATAGAACAATTTCCTTGCACTAGTAGTTTGTTTGTTCGAAATGCCAGGGTCAATTTCAATGTTTTTTTGTCCCAGTCAGCCCCTGTAGAGATGAAACCCGGTATGTAGAATATAATAGCCGTCCCTGATACGTCGAGTTGGTATAGAACCGATGGTCAAGTAGCTACATTTCAACAATATACCAAAATATTATTATTCTACTTAACTTTGCCCACCTTAATTAATTAAAGAGTATATTCGAGTCAATTAAATGGTCCTCTCCTAAACTGTATCCAATGGGAGGTCTCTCACACAGGTCCTCTCCTATAAACTGTATCCAATGGGAGGTCTCTCACACAGGTCCTCTCCTAAACTGTATCCAATGGGAGGTCTCTCACCCAGGTCCTCTCCTATAAACTGTATCCAATGGGAGGTCTCTCACACAGGTCCTCTCCTATAAACTGTATCCAATGGGAGGTCTCTCACACAGGTCCTCTCCTAAACTGTATCCAATGGGAGGTCTCTCACACAGGTCCTCTCCTAAACTGTATCCAATGGGAGGTCTCTCACACAGGTCCTCTCCTAAACTGTATCCAATGGGAGGTCTCTCACACAGGTCCTCTCCTAAACTGTATCCAATGGGAGGTCTCTCACACAGGTCCTCTCCTAAACTGTATCCAATGGGAGGTCTCTCACACAGGTCCTCTCCTAAACTGTATCCAATGGGAGGTCTCTCACACAGGTCCTCTCCTAAACTGTATCCAATGGGAGGTCTCTCACACAGGTCCTCTCCTATAAACTGTATCCAATGGGAGGTCTCTCACACAGGTCCTCTCCTAAACTGTATCCAATGGGAGGTCTCTCACACAGGTCCTCTCCTAAACTGTATCCAATGGGAGGTCTCTCACACAGGTCCTCTCCTAAACTGTATCCAATGGGAGGTCTCTCACACAGGTCCTCTCCTAAACTGTATCCAATGGGAGGTCTCTCACACAGGTCCTCTCCTAAACTGTATCCAATGGGAGGTCTCTCACACAGGTCCCCATCCCCAAACGCTTGAAGTTAAAAGTATGCGCGCAAATGTCTCATTGAGGATGCTGCGCTGCCATGGTGATGCTTGTTATGGTGATGATTGTAGGGGATACGGCGGCACCTTTCATTCATCTTTTTTATCCTCTTCTGTAACGGATTGTAACCGCAGTAAAGAATAAAACCTCGGGACACTTCTCACTTCTCCACACCGGTACCGGATAAAACCCTCCCGGTGTGCGTCTGTTTGCGGCAACATGGTCCTATTGTATAGACTTGTTCTTCTTCTATCCGCGTCTCTCCCCGGTACCGGCTCGGCTCAGCCTCCGGACAGTTCCGGATTATCGTTCCCGTTGGCTTCTGGACTCCCGGAGGATGCGGTACTGGTGGCCAATAACGGGATCCGCGTGCCATTCGGCAGATCTGTCTGCATCGATCCCGCTAATGATCTGGTGATCCAGACGCGACCCGGGGACCGATGCGCCATCACGGTGCTGGATACCGACCCGCGGTCCCGGAGACCCGGACGTCTGTCTCCCGAAAAGTTCCCGTGTGAGTTCGGTCCCAACGAGGTCACCTACTCGCACTTCGGATCGAGACGTTCGTCCACGGACCGAGTGCGGCTGCAGCTCCGGTACGACACGCACACTGACACCGTGCTCATCCCGTTCATGATGGAGGTGGACGTGCGTTTTACGCAGCTGGAGGTCGTGACCAGAAACATGCCGCTGACCGTGGATCAGCTGAGGGGTGTCAGTAATGCCATAGATAAAAAAGTACTGGAGTTCACCTATGACCCAGACACGCACACATGTGAGGTGACCTCTCTAGTGAGTAGTGATACACTTCCCAGGTACGGCAAACTAGTACCTGACAGACTCCCAAAAACAATGGACTGTGATACATTTACCCGATCTGAAATCCGCTATGAGCACACGTGTGTTCACAAGTCTCCCGACAGAGACTACATACCGATGGTTGTGCATTTGCGTGATAAGGAGGGAAACCTGGCGAAAGGGGAGTATTTCCAACTAATGATCCGCATCCGAGAAGGGGAGAAGAACACCCGACCCAAACCCAGCTTGGTGGCAATGATGATGGTGGAGGTCAGCCAGTTTGTGATGGCGGCTCTGACCCCGGAAATGTTGGCCGCAGAGGACCTGGAAACAGACCCGGAGGACCTCATCTTTAACATCACCTCGGCCCTGTCCTACGAGGAAGGTTATGTAATCAGCACGGACGACAGGAACCTGCCGATCACATCGTTTAGTCAGAGAGATCTACGCGACTTGAAGATAGCTTACAAGCCCCCCGCGTTGGACTCGGGCACAGAGAGAATCTTCCAGATAGAGTTCGAGGTGGTGGATCTGGACGGTCTGGTCTCGGACCCGTTCGCGTTCATGATCGTGGTGAAGCCGATGAACACGCTGGCGCCGGTTGTGACGCGGAACGCGGGTCAGCTGCTCTACGAAGGTCAGTCCCGCCCCCTTTTCTCCCGCCACAACCTGGAGATCAGCGACGAGGATGACCTGGACAGCGTCACTGTTACCGTGGTGGACGGGCTCCGCCACGGGATCCTTACCGTCCTAGGTATGGGCCGGACGTCCCTCACGGCCGCTGACCTAAATGCCGGTTTGGCCATTTACCAGCACGATGGCAGTGACACCTACAGCGACAACATCATATTCAGGATGACTGACGGCAAAAATCAGGTACTTTGTAAAAAATGTTAAATGTTGCAAATAATCCACTCATTGTAATACTAAGTAAGAAGTACAAAAAAAAGTATTATTTGAAAAAGTTTAACAGCCCTCTGGTTAGTTTGTCTGCCACATTTAAAGGTTGAGCAATTCAAAGCCTCAGGTCATAGCAAAGACTGTGGCACGGAGACACGATGCGTGTCTGCCTGTCATTCAGCATTAAGGAGATACTGGAATTTGGGGGAAAGCCCTGTGATAGAGCAGCAGCCCGTCATGGGGGGTGGATTTGTACATTAACGAGCATCCTACTACAGAAACAACGAGTAAGCTCTGGCATGGCTTATAGGCTGCTTTGCCTTTGGTGGCATGGCTGTTTCATGTATTGAGAGTCGCATTGATTGACAGCAACATGTGAACCCCAGGCTGGTTCATTTACATAATCTGTTTCTCTCATCTGTAATTTATCTCCTAGCCCATAGCTCTTGTTAGCGGTTTAAGAGGACACCCATTTGGCATGTAAACACAACACAAATGACAATAAAATCTATAGATACATTCTCTCTGCCCCCCCGCCTCTCTCTCTCTCTCTCTCTCTCTCTCTTTCTTTCTTGCTCAGGTGGAGTTCCTGTTTCCCTTGACGATCGTTCCTACAGATGACGAGCCCCCTATTGTCAATGCCAACACCGGCCTGGTGCTGTTCAAGAACCAGTTGATGCCCATCTCCCCTCTGATGCTCAGTGCCGCCGACATTGACTCGGAGGACTCCACTATCAAGTTTGTGATCGAGCAACCGCTATCAGCCATCGGTGTGGTGCTGCTCAGGCAGTCCGATGCCCCAGGAGACCCAGAGTTGTGGAAGTTTAATGCCAGGGACGAGGTTTATGAGAAGGAGGTGACCGAGTGGTTGCAGAAAGACATCACAGATGGGAAGCTGTTCTATAAACACACCGGACGGCATAACAAGGACACCGTCGTGGATCGGCTCGCGTTCAAAGTCCAGGACGACAACGACCCACCAAACGAATCAGACGAGAACGCGTTCCTCGTCAGGGTTCTGCCGATTGACGACGTCCCACCCGAGCTGTTCCCCGGTACCACGCTCCGAATGGCAGTTCACGAGTACCAGCTGTCCCATTTTGACAGGAATGTTCTCCGTTACACAGATCTGGACTCAGAGGACCGCGATCTGAAATACACAGTGATCCAGCCGCCGACAGACACAGACGAGAACAGCCCGGTGGTGTTCGGGTCCATTGTTCTGACCGAGAGTCCCGACACTGAGGTTGACGAGTTCACCCAGGCGCAGGTCAACCACCACAAGATCTCATACAGCCCCCCTGACCAGGAGCTTGGCATCACTGCACACGTCGTCCAGTTCCGGTACTCCGTCGAGGACCCTGCCGGTAACAGTGTGGAGGGGGATTTTACAATATTCCTCCAGCCAGTAAACAATAAACCTCCGCAGATCACTAACACCGGTTTCTCTGTGTTTGAGAGGGGCATGCATGTTATATCCAACGCTGAGCTGGACACAACAGACCCTGACACGGACAATGAACACGTTTCTTTCACTCTCAGGCAGCGTCCACAGCACGGGCAGATCCAGCGTGGTGACTCAGACCTCCCTGTAGGGGTCGCCTTTTCCCTAAACGATATCTCGGACGGAAAGATCGCCTATGTCCAAAACGGCGACGAAACGGTGAGCGACGCGTTTCAACTGGATGTCAGCGATGGAGTCCACATCGTTGCAGTAACGGTCAGAGTTGTTGTGAAACCTGTGGACGACGAAATGCCAACGGTCAGTTTACCGGCTGGAACGGTTGGTTCCCACATTGACGTCCTGGAGAACGGAGCCACGGAAATCACCACAAGTGTCATCCAGGGGCAGGACAAGGACACCGATGACCTCCAGCTGACCTTTATAATCGAAGACCCACCGGCGTTTGGCAACATCCTGGTGGCTGGGGAAACTGCCGGGAAGTTTACGCAAGCGGACATCATCAACGGTTTGGTTATGTATGCACACACCAGCGGAGAGGTTGGCTTGACATCTATTGAGGACGACTTTAACCTAACCCTCACAGACGCGGCATACGAATGGTCCGTGGGAGGAAACAAGGTCAAAGGTGTCCGTGTCCGTGTCACCATCCTTCCCGTTGACAGCCAGGCCCCAGTGGTTACGGTGGGTGACCAGTTCCATGTCATCGAAGGAGGAAAGAACGCCATCGAGGTCCAGTATTTAAATGCTGAAGACAAAGATACTCCCAGCGACGATATCCTTTGCACCATCATTGTACAACCTTCTTCTGGTTACGTGGAGAACATCTCCCCCGCTCCTGGGTCAGAAACGTCAAGATCTGGAATGGCAATAAGCGCCTTCCGCATCAGAGACATCAGAGAAAAAAATGTGAACTACGTTCAGAGTCTCCACAAGGCGGTGGAACCAGTTGAAGACAGATTCACGTTTAGATGCTCTGATGGTATCAACTTCTCAAAGAGGCATTTCTTCCCGATTCTAATTATTCCAGCCAATGATGAAAGTCCAGAGATCTACCTGAGTCAGTTGGTTTTAATGGAGGGCATGAATATAGTTATTGACACTCCTCTTCTGAACGGAGCAGACACTGATATCCCAGCAGAGGAACTCATGTTCATCATCTCAAAACCACCCAAACACGGTTTTATCCTTAACCAACTAGCCACAGGCTCTGTCCCAGTCACGAACTTTACCTTAGAAGAGATCAGGGAAGCTTCCAGTATCATCTATGAGCATGATGACTCGGAGACCACGGAGGACAGCTTTGACATCATCCTGACAGACGGAAAGTATTCCGTGGAGAAAACCGCCCTGGTCACGATCGTGCCCCTCGATGACGAGACGCCGAGAATGATCGTCAATGATGGCCTTGAGGTAGAAGTAGGTGAGACAAAAGAGATCAACGACGAAGTACTCAGAGCCACAGATCTGGACTCGGATGACAGCACATTGATCTACGTTGTACGTTTCGGTCCTGGTCAGGGCCTGCTTCAGAGAAAATTGCCACCCGGGTCTCTGGAGAACATAACAGTGGGCATGAACTTCACGCAGAGCGATGTGGATAAGGGGCTGATCGTTTACACACACAGCGGTCAGGAGGGCATCCGGGACCTGATCAAATTTGACATCACTGACACCGTTAACCCTCTGATTGATCGTTACTTCTACATCACCATCGGGAGCATCGACATGGTGTTCCCAGATGTGGTCAGTAAAGGGGTTTCTCTGAAGGAAGGCGGTAGAGTAACATTAACCACCGATCTTCTCAGCACCAGCGATCTCAACAGTCCAGATGAACACTTGGTGTTCACCATCACCAGAGCTCCGGTTAGAGGACACGTGGAGTGTACTGATGTACCAGGGATGCCCATTGTGTCCTTCACCCAACTTCAGCTGGCTGGCAGTAAGATCTACTATATCCATACCTCAGATGACGAGGTCAGGATGGA
>CM055746.1:15821515-15824015 GCA_029465975.1 Dallia pectoralis | reverse complement strand
ATTAATTTGACCTGACAGATTTGGTCTCGTTTGGCTGTAAGAGTCAAAGGTTTATATTTTTATAAGGCTCTCTGCTCGGTTACATCAATTATTTAAGATTATAATTTAGAATAGAGAGGGAAAAAGCATAGAGAAGGACAGAGAGAGGATAAAGACATCTGGCGTTGGCATTTGGGAAAGCGCAGAGAGAGGGTTGATTAATTGTAAACCAATTTACAACTACAGGTAGCTGCTAAAAAAAGAAAAACATAAATGAGTAAATGTATGAAATATTACATGTCGGTTGGTGGTTGTTAACGATTGTATCAGAGACTGAAAAACAAACAGGCCTGTAATTCCGAAAGGAAAGCAGCTGCGAGCAGAACGGGTTTAATCACAGCTGTGGTGTACTTCTTTGAACATTCTTGGTTTGACCGTCTATAATTAGGTCCATGGTCACCTGGTTCTAGGTTTGAGGTAATCAACACAATTTCCTCTCGGTTGGTAGCGGGTTTACAATCTGTCAGGTTAAGTTGAATAATTTTTTTATAATATTATTGTATTCTCTTTTCATTGTTTGTCTAGGAAGAACCATACTTTAAATTTTAAGACAATTTTGCACAAACACACACACACACACACACACACACACACACACACACACATTAAGATGAGACCATAATCCTACACGACCGTTCAAGGTTTGGGATTACTTGTCCTTGTTTTGCATGAGAAAATACATTAAATTCTTTTGTTAGGGAAATATAGAAAAATCTAAAGGAAATATAGTAATTGACACGATAAGAAGTAATCATTTTTAATTAAAATAATGACGTCCTTCGGTATTTTTATTCCAGTCGTAAATATGTTGAGGTAATCTGAAGAGATTTCAGCCTATGCTTCCTGAAGCTCCTCCCAGAAAGTGGATTGGCTTGAAAGTACCATACAGACAAATCCCACACAGTTAAGCTCCTCCCACAACAGCTCAATAAGTTTGAGATCTGGTGACTGTGCTGACCACTTCATTATAGAGAGAATACCAAATAGATCTAGTTTGGAGCTGTGCTTTAGGTCATTGTCCTGTTGTAGGGGGATATTGGCTCCAATCAAGTGCCATCCAGATAAAAATCTGCCATTTTCAGCTACAATAGTCATTTACAACATTGACAATGTCTAAACTCTGTTTCTAATCATTTTTATGTCAATTGAATGGACAGAAAAAACGTGTTTCTCTTTATAGAACCAGGACATTTCTAAGGGCCTCTAAGCGTGTGTAGGTAAAGTAAATACATCCTCGATTCAGATATTAATGATCTGATGAATAAACGGGCAGGCCTTTTCTTATTTAAAAAAAAACAAAGTGAAATTTGTTCTCTGTTTTTTTAAGGTTAACCTTCAAGGTTTAGAGTTGAAACGTTTCTTCTTGTTTCCCTGTGGTTTTGGTTTAGCATTTAAATTGTGTAATGCAGAGTATTCTTGTGCATTTTGTTTTAAAGGGAAAATCTGCAGTTCATACCAGACAGCAGAAAAATGTACAAGGACAACATGTTGACTAATCGCAGATTGCCCTTTTATTTTTTCCCCTTTAAACGATGAGACTTCCTCCCTTCAAGTGCAGAATTACCCACGCTGGGTGGCGATAACAAGTGAAGTGAGGGACTCAGCAGGACAGCTTCCGTCGTTAAATACTGATATGGGAGAGATTTAGAGAGCAGGAGAACGAGAGAGACAGAGGGAGAGAGAAGTTTAAACAATCACAAGGCATTTTAAAAGCCCGCGTTATGCTGCGGGAGAACTACGACCATGCTAAAATCAATGGATGTGTGGATGTAGGAACGTAACCTGAAGCTGCAGCGGACTAAATATTTTCAATGTACCCTGTGGTGACTATTGAGAAATGCTTGGTGGGTCAATAATTCCCATTACTTTAATTCCCATTCACAGACACTTAACACCTTGGGTTTATTGACAACATTCATCCTGTGCATAGAAACTTTAAATTTGAAGAATTCAAGCACATCTGTGAGGGGTTTCGTTGCCTTGGTAACAGGGATAGGTTCCTATGCAGTAATTGATACCTCAGTATTATACTAATTTGTCATGGTAATTCTAGGTACTGCGCTGGACTATAAATATTATTTTCCTTTTTTAACCAAGACAACTGGTCAATACAGAGATATGGACATCCAAAGGGTTCTGCTGTTTACTCATTTGCCATTCTATTTAAATGGTGTTCGAGTTCGTATCGGTTGCTGTGCTAGTTTGCTCCACGCCCTTTCGTGTGTCGGATTATAAAGCATTTGGAGGTTAGCATAAAGTACTGCCCTCTGCACCTACTCTGAACTTGATTAGCAGTCGTTGTCTGCCTAAAATGTCAATGTCAAAAGTCTAGAATAATAGTCTAATTACTGAGTGGCACATATTTTTGTACAACACATCTAGAAAGTGACACGTTAACCTGAGAGGGCTTTTCACATCCTCTTTAGGAACCAACTCTGTTGTTTTTCTTTTATCCCCCAAA
>CM055746.1:15774015-15816515 GCA_029465975.1 Dallia pectoralis | reverse complement strand
TTAAGTATACCTTTAACAGTATTATCTAGAGTACCTGAGATACTGCACATGTAACCTTTAACAGTATTATCTAGGGTTCCTAAGATACTGACATGTAACCTTTAACAGTATTATCTAGAGTACTAAAGATACTGCACGTTTAACCTTTAACAGTATTATCTAGAGTACCTGAGATACTGTACGTTTAACCTTTAACAGTATTATCTAGAGTACCTGAGATACTGTACGTTTAACCTTTAACAGTATTATCTAGAGTACCTGAGATACTGTACGTTTAACCTTTAACAGTATTATCTAGAGTACCTGAGATACTGCCCGTTTAACCTTTAACAGTATTATCTAGAGTACCTGAGATACTGCACGTTTAACCTTTAACAGTATTATCTAGAGTACCTGAGATACTGCACGTTTAACCTTTAACAGTATTATCTAGAGTACCTGAGATACTGCACGTTTAACCTTTAACAGTATTATCTAGAGTACCTGAGTTACTGACATTTAACCTTTAACAGTATTATCTAGAGTACCTGAGATACTGCACGTTTAACCTCTCACACTGGTCTGTTCATCAGTTTGCACTGACTTGTCGTCCTCTCATACACGCCTTAGACACATTTGATTATTGGTCAAACTTTTTCACTGGGTCAGTCCAGAACCAATTATTATTTACAGCACTTACCTGGAAGATGTTCTGGAGAGAAGTAGCAATTTGGCTTAACTGTATTGCTCAGGGACATCAATACATAGCTGTCACCTTGGCGGTGGTGGAATTAAAACCAGAGACCTTTTGGAGACTATGGCACCTGGCATGATGTTTTAACAGTTATCTGTCACTTTTCCACATAAGAGAGCAATATTCTCTTTTGTTCATTCATGCAGAAACCTCATGTCTGTCTTTCTTCCCTTATTGAGATATAAGAAGCATTTAGCATACAGAAGAATACAGTGTTGAATAGAACTGTATACATCAAGAGTAACATGTTATTATTTCCCAGAGTATTGAAATAAGCTGCTGAATGGCCTCACCATGGCACCCACATATATTAGTATTGTATGTGTCAGGTTAGCGATTAGCAGGTAAGCAGGACACATGCATATATATATACTGTATGTGTCAGGTTAGCGATTAGCATGTTAGCAGGACACATGCATATATATATACTGTATGTGTCAGGTTAGCGATTAGCATGTTAGCAGGACACATGCATATATATATACTGTATGTGTCAGGTTAGCGATTAGCATGTTAGCAGGACACATGCATATATATATACTGTATGTGTCAGGTTAGCGATTAGCATGTTAGCAGGACACATGCATATATATATACTGTATGTGTCAGGTTAGCGATTAGCAGACAGGACACATGCATATATATATACTGTATGTGTCAGGTTAGCGATTAGCATGTTAGCAGGACACATGCATATATATACTGTATGTGTCAGGTTAGCGATTAGCATGTTAGCAGGACACATGCATATATATACTGTATGTGTCAGGTTAGCGATTAGCATGTTAGCAGGACACATGCATATATATACTGTATGTGTCAGGTTAGCGATTAGCATGTTAGCAGGACACATGCATATATATACTGTATGTGTCAGGTTAGCGATTAGCATGCATATATATATACTGTATGTGTCAGGTTAGCGTTAGCGCAGGACACATGCATATATACTGTATGTGTCAGGTTAGCAATTAGCAGGACACATGCATATATATACTGTATGTGTCAGGTTAGCGATTAGCAGGTAAGCAGGACACATGCATATATATATACTGTATGTGTCAGGTTAGCGATTAGCAGGTTAAGCAGGACACATGCATATATATATACTGTATGTGTCAGGTTAGCGATTAGCAGGTAAGCAGGACACATGCATATATATACTGTATGTGTCAGGTTAGCGATTAGCAGGTAAGCAGGACACATGCATATATATATACTGTATGTGTCAGGTTAGCGATTAGCAGGTAAGCAGGACACATGCATATATATATACTGTATGTGTCAGGTTAGCGATTAGCAGGTAAGCAGGACACATGCATATATATATACTGTATGTGTCAGGTTAGCGATTAGCAGGTAAGCAGGACACATGCATATATATATGACAATTAAAAAAATCCATGCCACTTTTTGTGCTTCTGTGGAGATATGGTTATACATACTATATACTATATATTTGTTTTTCAGTGCAAATGGCTTCGTTAGACATTCAGTGGTCTTTGCTGAAACCAGCTGAATGCAGCTTGGATTCTCAGCGTTTTTTTGAGTTATTCATTGCTGTTTGCCATTATGGGAAGAAAGCTCTTAGTCACATTTGAAATATCTTACATCAAACAAGATCAATTTAGATAATATTTAAAAGGGTCGGGGAAAGGTGTATTAGGAAAATGTGCAAGTGACGCTGCTATCCTAACTACTAGGGGAATCAAGTTCCACTATTGGGTGTTTGGACATAGAAGAGTTTGGTCCACAGAGTATTGCCCTCACAATATACATCCCATAAAACAAATTCCCAGTTCTGCACCAGTTTTTACAGAAGTAATAATATATGTTTTTTAAATTATAATAAATTAAATGCATTTAATTTATGAAGCATTTTTCAAGCACCCAAAGATGCTTTACAAAATGAACATACAATTAAGGAAATACATTGAGAAGCAAGAACATTGAACTATGTGATTTGGGCGTGGCTAGCGGGAGGCTATTTTCAACAGATGTCTCTTGAGGCGTTGCCAGAAGACGGAGATAGTCGCTGAGTCACGGATGGTTATTGGAGTAAGCTGCTGAATGACCTCATCATGGCACCCACATATAGGAGTATTTATAAGGGTTCTAATTCAGGAAGCAGATATTGTTCACAACAAAAGCCATTTCATTTGGGGTAAAAGTTGGAGGGAGAGGATCCACTTGTGTTCGTGTATGGAACTGGGCGAGCGAGACTCCTGGGAGGGGGGAAAGAGCGTCAAATCCGCCCTCACATCATACATGAGGACCCGCCAAGCCCGAGGACACGCCAAGCCTGAGGACACGCCAAGCCCGAGGACACGCCAAGCCCGAGGACACGCCAAGCCTGAGGACACGCCAAGTCTGATGACACGCCAAGCCTGAGGACATGCCAAGAACGAGGACACGCCAAGCCTGAGGACACGCCAAGCCCGAGGACACGCCAAGCCTGAGGACACGCCAAGCCTGAGGACACGCCAAGTCTGAGGACACACCAAGCCCGAGGACACGCCAAGCCCGAGGACACGCCAAGCCCGAGGACACGCCAAGCCCGAGGACACGCCAAGCCCGAGGACACGCCAAGTCCGAGGACACGCCAAGCCCGAGGACACTCCAAGCCTGAGGACACGCCAAGCCTGAGGACACGCCAAGCCCGAGTACACGCCAAGCCCGAGGACACGCCAAGCCAGAGGACACGCCAAGCCCGAGGACACGCCAAGAACGAGGACACGCCAAGTCCGAGGACACGCCAAGTCCGAGGACACGCCAAGTCCGAGGACACGCCAAGCCCGAGGACACGCCAAGAACGAGGACACGCCAAGTCCGAGGACACGCCAAGCCCGAGGACACGCCAAGCCCGAGGACACGCCAAGCCAGAGGACACGCCAAGCCCGAGGACAATAGCCGACGTCTCAGACAGTATCAGTGGAGGTTTGAAGTTGAGTTACACACAGAAATAAAGGTGTCTCCCCTCTGTTTGGGGTGCATCTGAGCCAGGGTTGCTTTAAGTGTTCGTCTGTCTGATATAGTGGGGATTTGTTGGGTTTCAAAGGTTGCTTGTCTGTGCTGCGGTGGTGTTTGTGTTCAGGTTCCCTTGGAGGGAAGTAGAAGTCGTTATTGGAATGTAGCCGTTGGAATGAGAGACATACTTTTGAATAAATTGTGTTGGAATGTTTTTGGGACATACTGTTCAAGAATTGTACTAACAATTTTTAGTTTTAAAAAGTTTTGAATTCAAAACTGTGGAGTAAAAGTGCAGCATTAGTTACAAGTTCTCTATTGGGGTGAAATGTGTTGGTTGACAAATAAGGATAAATAAGAATCGTGTGATTTTGAGCGATGTAGCACAAATCCTTGCAAATTATTTCGTGTTGGTTATTAATCCTTTTAAACGCTTGGAGCGATGGAGAAATGCAGGCTTACATGCACAAACAAACTTCCTGTTTGTGAGGAAACCTTACAATGATTCAAACTCATATCACAATTTTACTACAACGTTTGGCCTTAAGCCAGAAATAAAACATTTCTGTATCTCCCTCTCTCTGTCAATTTCTCTACCTACCTCTCTCTCTCTTTCTCTCTCTCTTTCTCTCTCTCCCTCTTTCTCTCTCCCTCTACCTCCCTCTTTCTCTCCCTCTCTCTTCCTCTCTCTCCCTTACTCCCTTCCTCTCTCCCTCTTTCTCTCCCTCTCTCTACCTCTCTTCCTCTCTCTTCCTCTCTCCCTCTCCCCCCTCATCCTCTCTCAATTCAAGACCTTGGTTGCTTAATAGTTTGTGGACCTGTGTACTCTGTCAGTCTTTTCTAATAAATGCAGTCAGTAAAAGCCAAGGTTCCATGTATGTTAGGGTTTACGATATTCCCACATTTAAGATGTGTATTTCCTTTAGTGTGTGTGCATGTGTGTGTGCATGTGTGGGCGGTATTTGTGCACCTACGTACACACAAATGCTTAAGGGTGTGTGTGTGTGTTTGTGTGTGTGTTAATGTCTGACTTCACTCTCCACAAGCTTGTTGCAGGTCACTGTAATGATTTATTCATATCATATGATTTCCAGCCCTGGATGTCTTGTCAAAGCACTGGTGCAGAGAACCCAGGACATAGCACTCATAGCACCCTGTCTTGGGCACTCTGAACTCCTCACCTCCCAATAGCATGTGTGTCGGTGGGTGTGCCTGTGTGTGTGTGTGTCTTAGTGTCTGTGTGTGTGTGTGTGTCTTAGTGTCTGTGTGTGTTCTTGACCCTGAGAAAAGGAAGGCAGGAATATGGAATACACTTGGGTGTTGCTTGTGAGGCATTCAGACGCACACACACCCACACCCACACACACACACACACACACACACACACACACACACACACACACACACACACATTCCAAACATAGGCATGATATTGTTCGTTTCAGGTAAAGAACGAAAAAAAACAACTGTCTCTCTTCTTTTTCTTACCCTTTATCTTCGTGCCCTCATTCTCTCTCTCATTTTATTCCCCCCCTCTCTATTTTTCTATATACCTCTGTTTTCTCCATCTCTCCCCCTCCCTTGTTTTCCTGTGCCTTTATATGTCTGTTTTTAACTCGTTCTTCACTTAGATTCACATCATAAAAAGGAGGAAAGAGGGATTATAGAGGGCTGATAGAGGGCTGATAGAGGGATGATAGAGGGTTGATAGAGGGCTGATAGAGGGCTGATAGAGGGATGATAGAGGGCTGATAGAGGGATGATAGAGGGCTGATAGAGGGCTGATAGAGGGCTGATAGAGGGATGATAGAGGGCTGATAGAGGGATGCTAGAGGGATGATAGAGGGATGATAGAGGGATGATAGAGGGATGATAGAGGGCTGATAGAGGGATGCTAGAGGGATGATAGAGGGATGACAGAGAGGGCTGATAGAGAGGGATGATAGAGGTCTAATAGAGGGCTGATAGAGGGATGAAAGAGGGATGATAGTCACCTCTCCTATCTCCTTTCTCTTCCTCATATCTCCTCTTCCTTTCTTTTTGTTCACATATCTGTTTTCTTTCTCTTCTTCATATCTTCTGTTTCTTTCTCTGCCCACATTTTTTTCTGTCTATCTCTCCCTCCAATCTCATCTTTCTTCCTTTTTATCTCCACTATCTTTCTCCCTGTCTCACTATTCCTCTTCTCTGCGCACACACACACACACACACACACACACACACACACACACACACACACACACACACACACACACACACACACACACACACACACACAGTACACTTATATGTAGATGTAGCTAAGGGGTATACAGCAGAAGATTGGATAGTTTGAAGTGTTATTCATCCAACTCTATGACGCTTGATTTCAGTGCGCGTGTTTGTGTGAGTACCTAGTTAGCCGTTTCAGATGAGCGCAGGCGTGGAGAAATCACAATCTGCACCTCTGCCTCAGATTTTTAAAGTTATTCAAACACATTTACACACACACTGCATGCGATATTAGACACTGTGGATTTTGTAGTAAATATCAGGCATTTACCTGTGGGAGCTCCTAACTGACGGAGAGTAAAAGATGTGGTATGCATTCTTATGAGTGCAAATATACATGATCAGTATAGTTAAAATCGTGTTACAGTGTGTCCTTATGGACAGGCACCAACACACACACACACAGACACACACACAGACACAGACACACACACACACACACACACACACACACACACCTGTGTTCATGAATACGCATGATGAAAACCATTTCACAACTACAAAGGCTTTGCTCAGCTTGACAGCCCCTTACACACACACGCACACGCGCACACACACACACACACACACACATGGACGGGGACATTTGCTAGCAAATTGATCTGACAGTAGCATCCCATTTCCTGGAAGTTCTAACATGGATTTCTGGAATTATCTTGCGCGTTCCATCATCTCCTGTGACGCAACACGCCTTGATCTGGGGCGCATCCTGAAGTCATATAGCTTAAAGCTTTATACAGTACCTGTCCGTCCTGTTTAATTATACACTAAATAACTGTTTTTTGCTGCACAGTATATGCTCTCCTCTTGCTAACACACACACACACACTCAGTCCTATCCACCGCCCCCACCACTACACACACACACCTGTTTCGATTAGCGCACAGCGCCAGCAGGTCCACGAAGCCTCAGCCCGTCGTTCCACACTCTAACTAATTGCACCTGGGGAGGAGCAACACGAAATCCTGCGGGTAGATGCAGGACGCCGGCTTCAGCGCTGCCTTTAACTCTGACCCCCCAGGCAAGCATCTCGGATGAAGTCCTGGGGCTGGACTCATTACCGAGCAGCTGGATTAGGGGCTTCCTGGCGGGCTGGAAGAAACATCATCTCCCTGGGCGGGCCCTCCGGGGGGACGTGGCCAGCCCCAAACTCCCACACCCTCCCCGTTCACCAGTTACTGCTTCTCCAAGTCAATGGAGCGTGATGCTCCGTCCAGTGTTCTGCTGAGATACCTTGGGTACGGCCGTCGCTTTGACACTTAAATATTGTTGCAGATACAGGTACACCACTTCATGGTACTGGTATATTCTGATGCAGTGGCTTCTTCCAGCAGAATAATGTGCCCTGCCACACATCACACACATTGTTCAGGAATGGTTTGAGGAACAGGGGGAAGGGTTCAAGGTGTTACTCTGGCCTCCAATATCCCAGATCTAAATCCAATAGAACATCTGCTGGACCATCAAGTCTGTTACACGGCAGCTCCACTTCTGATGTATTGTTATTTTGTGCTTAAATATATTCAGCACACTTTCTGTTCTGTATCTTTAGTACACTTTTTCTTCTGTATCTCCAGTATATTTTCTCTTCTGTATCTCCAGTATATTTTCTCTTCTGTATCTCCAGTATATTTTCTCTTCTGTATCTCCAGTATATTTTCTCTTCTGTATCTCCAGTACATTTTCTCTTCTGTATCTCCAGTACATTTTCTGTTCTATATCTTTTCCCTTACTCCAGTCACCTGAATCTTTAATCTCCTTGATTGTTGCTTGTTGTCTAGTACTGGAGCATACTGCCTTTAATTACCTGTAATCAACTGTGAATGGATCCAATAGACATGACACATCAGCTGTGTGTCTGGGTTATTTTAGTTCTGAGGAGGTTGCGTGTATGTTTGTTTGTCTTTGTGTCTTTGTATGTTTGGTGGTCGGTGTGTGTGTTTGTGTTTATGTTTGTTTCTGTGTTTCATGTATCTGTGACAGTGTGTCTGTGTTATTTTAGTACTGAGGGAATATAATCAGTTGTGGTCAACCAAACAGAAAAGACTGGAGGTATTCTCATCTGAATCCTATTACTTATAAGAGTAAAGACTGGAGGTATTCACATCTGAATCCTATTACCTATAAGAGTAAAGACTGGAGGTATTCTCATCTGAATCCTATTACCTATAAGAGTAAAGACTGGAGGTATTCTCATCTGAATCCTATTACCTATAAGAGTAAAGACTGGAGGTATTCACATCTGAATCCTATTACCTATAAGAGTAAAGACTGGAGGTATTCACATCTGAATCCTATTACCTATAAGAGTAAAGACTGGAGGTATTCACATCTGAATCCTATTACCTATAAGAGTAAAGACTGGAGGTATTCACATCTGAATCCTATTACTTATAAGAGTAAAATACTTTGAGGGATTTAGGGAATAAGGTACAATTTTAGGGACACAGAACAACAACAAACTTTCAGTGTGATGACATTTTCTCACAGATCTGTTTCTTCTCTTTAGTCTCATCAGTTTTCAGTCCCAACTTCAAGGTGGTCGAGCACCTTTTATCCATCGTCTGTTTCCTGCATTTTGTTTTGGATGTGCGCGTTCAGGGCGATGACCTCAGTTATGTGTTTTCTAACGCGTTCTCGCGTGTGTCACGGTGTCTTGTGTCCAGGTGGAAACAAGCTGAAGGAACAGCAGTTCCGCCTGGATTGGGCCTGGATATCCCTGGAGAAAGAGTACTATGTGGTGGACGAAGAGGATGCGTTTCTGGAGGTGGTACTGAAACGACGAGGCTACGTGGGAGAGACGTCCTTCATTGGTAAGTGGAGATGGTGTGGTGGGTGGCCTGTTGTGTGTTAGTGTGTGCGGTTACCAGGAGAACTTCCTGGAGGTGGTGTGGTGGGTGCCCTGTTGTGTGTTAGTGTGTGCGGTTACCAGGAGAACTTCCTGGAGATGGTGTGGTGGGTGCCCTGTTGTGTGTTAGTGTGTGCGGTTACCAGGAGAACTTCCTGGATATGGTGTGGTGGGTGGCCTGTTGTGTGTTAGTGTGTGCGGTTACCAGGAGAACTTCCTGGAGATGGTGTGGTGGGTGCCCTGTTGTGTGTTTGTGTGTGCGGTTATGAGGAAAACTTCCTGGAGGTGGTCCTGAATTCACAAAGCTATCCTGGGTAAACAAAGGCCTAAAACAAGGCTGCCATTACCCAACATGCAATTCTACGAACATCAGAAATAGACATTCTTTATCAGATTCTGCAGAATGAGGAATAAGCCTGTGATGGCACATCACTATCAACATACACAGAGTGTGATTTGACCTCACAGTGACAGCAGAATAAGCTCTAATCCTGGCACTTGACTGGCACATTACTGCGTCTCCCTGTTGGTACGGCTCCCGGGCATTTTGCCACCAAATCCGCTGCCACTCAACCAAAATTCAGCTTCTGTGTAACTTTTCATTTGACATTTATTTGACATTTCCACTTTTCAGTTACCCTTTATGAACTGTTGTTTTCTGCTCGAGGTCCAACTTTTCTTTTCAAATCAGAACTATGTGATGCGGGAAAAATAAGTGTTGCCACTGTTTTCCAACAGCGCACCATGTTTGCTTTTCTTATGTAGCTTGAGCATCTCCTGGAGCAAAAGCACAATTCCAGAGACTGTACGGCATATAAAACATATTTCCATAATTGCTTTGCCCGAACTAATGCTTTTTTGGGTAATTTCTTTGCAAGCGCGAGTTACGCACTGAGTGAAGGCGATTTTCCACCTATTGCCGAACAATCAGAACAACTACACATTTATAATTCCATCAAATAGTAAAATTACAGGAAATTGCAGAGAGGAGGCTTCAGAAATATTTGAAACTGGGTTTGGATTGGGTTTCAACATGCAGGCGAGTGTTCAGACGTCAAACCCAGATCAGAAGAACTCCATGATGCCCTCGGAATAATGATCGCTGATGCCCATGACTCTGGGTGGTTCTGCCGGATCATTTCCAAGCGACTAAAAGTCAATTATTGCACTTTTCCCGACCGATAATCTACAAATGGACAGAACTCCAGACCACTGGTAATCTGTCCGGGACAGGCCATCAAATCAAATGCAGCCGAGTGCTGACAGAGAAATGCTCAGAGAAGTATGTTAAGACCCCCCGGGGTGACATCACCGGTTCTGATAGGACCTCTTAACCACCACGTCAATGTCAAATGTCCAGAGAGACGGCACTTTGGCTTCAGACAGGAAGAAGCCTCTGCTCTCTCTCTCCTTTAACCTCCTTCCTCCATCTCTCTCTCTCTTTCTCTCTCTCTCTCTCTCTCTCTCTCTCTATATATATATATATATGTATTTATATTCATAGTTGAAAGCTGAGTCTTCTTCCCAAGGCTTATCAATGTGAGAGGCTACAAAATGCTATCCTGTGTCTAGTCGGAACCGACAGCAGGTCTACTGTGGCACAAGTCATAGAATATGTCAACTCTGTTTACGCACCCAAGGAATTTGTTCTGACTCCGAGCTGTAACACGAACAGTACAACAGAACACACAATACAAACTGGCCACCAAGAGAGACCATGCGTTGCTAGAATCTGTCATATACGTAAATATAATATGTAATATATGCATATGAATATTGCAAACAGCAATATCTATTTAGAGTTCAGATGTACATATGACTTTGGCATCTGTCCCGATAGTGTATATATGTATATGCAAATTGTGTTGAAAGAGCAATGTATTGTTTGCATTTACAATTGTGCAAAATAGCAATGCATAGTTATAGTTGAAGATGTGTCACGAGTGAGATGTTTGTATTTGGTCACCTTTTCCTTCAGTTTGGTTTGATAATGCACACCTGGTTTCAGTTGGTGATGCACACTTGGTTTCAGTTGATTATGCACACTTGGTTTCAGTTGATTATCCACACCTGGTTTCAGTTGATTATGCACACCTGGTTTCAGTTGATTATGCACACCTGGTTTCAGTTGATTATGCACACCTGGTTTCAGTTGATTATGCATACCTGGTTTCAGTTGATTATGTACACCTGGTTTCAGTTGATTATGCACACCTGGTTTCAGTTGATTATGTACACCTGGATAATTATGAGGTGTGTGTAAGTCACTGGGTGTGGTTGCACTTTGCTTTGCGTTGTTTTAAGTCACACTGTGTTTCTTGTGAGTGTCTGGTTTATGGTCAGACCTGTCTTCAATGTAGTTTATAGATGGCCTAGTAGCACAATTTCATTTCATTCAAAGTGTCTATGTTTTTCCGTTCGTTGTCGTATTTGTTTTATTGGTGTAATAAAGCCCATCGAAACGTGATCAGCCTGCTGTGCACATGGATTTATACAGCACTACACCACCTAGTTTGTGACAATAACGATGTGTGTGTGTGTGTGTAAGTGTGTGAATTATTGTGTGTATTTCAGGGTGTGTGTGTGTTAGTGTGTGTGTGTCTCCATCAATACCACTGGGATTTACAGTGCTGTTACCAGCATGAAAGCAACAGTCAAGTGTCTCAACAGGCCAGATAAAGGATAAGATACAGAAGAGGAGGAAGAGGAGGGCACAGTTACTGTAGACCCCCCCTGTCAAGAGATGTATGATAAAAGATCAAAACGAGAAAAGCAGTGAGGTTGGAACTAGAACGGTGCGAACAGGAAATAGAAAGGTCAAAGGAGAGCCTCCAGTTGAGAGACTCATTAATGAGAGTTCTACCGAAACAGAGAATGAGAGGAAAGAAGGAGAAAGAGGAGTGGAGGAGAGAGGGAGAGACAGAATAGGAAGGGGTGAGAGGAGGTTATAGGAGTGCCTTCAGTCTGTTGGGGGTATAGAGATCCTATAGACTGTATGTTGTATAGACTGTATGTTGTATAGACTGTATGTCATATAGACTGTAGGTCGTATAGACTGTAGATCCTATCTACTTTATGTTGTATAGACTGTATGTCGTATAGACTGAATGTCGTATAGACTGTAGGTTGTATAGAATGTAGGTTGTATAGACTGTAGGTCGTATAGACTGTAGGTCGTATAGACTGTATGTTGTATAGACTGTAGGTTGTATAGACTGTATGTTGTATAGACTGTATGTCATATAGACTGTAGGTCGTATAGACTGTAGATCCTATCTACTTTATGTTGTATAGACTGTATGTCGTATAGACTGAATGTCGTATAGACTGTAGGTTGTATAGAATGTAGGTTGTATAGACTGTAGGTCGTATAGACTGTAGGTCGTATAGACTGTATGTTGTATAGACTGTAGGTTGTATAGACTGTATGTTGTATAGACTGTATGTCATATAGACTGTAGGTCGTATAGACTGTAGATCCTATCTACTTTATGTTGTATAGACTGTATGTCGTATAGACTGAATGTCGTATAGACTGTAGGTCGTATAGACTGTAGGTTGTATAGACTGTAGGTTGTATAGACTGTAGGTCGTATAGACTGTAGATCCTATCTACTTTATGTTGTATAGACTGTATGTCGTATAGACTGTATGTCATATAGACTGTAGGTCGTATAGACTGTAGATCCTATCTACTTTATGTTGTATAGACTGTAGGTTGTATAGAATGTAGGTCGTATAGACTGTAGGTCGTATAGACTGTATGTTGTATAGACTGTAGGTTGTATAGACTGTATGTTGTATAGACTGTATGTCATATAGACTGTAGGTCGTATAGACTGTAGATCCTATCTACTTTATGTTGTATAGACTGTATGTCGTATAGACTGTATGTCGTATTGACTGTAGGTCGTTTAGACTGTAGGTCGTATAGACTGTAGGTCGTATAGACTGTAGGTCGTATAGACTGTAGGTTGTATAGACTGTAGATTGTATAGACTGCATGTTGTATAGACTGCAGGTTGTATAGACTGTAGGTTGTATAGACTGTATGTCGTATTGACTGTATGTCGTATAGACTGTATGTCGTATAGACTGTAGGTTGTATAGACTGTATGTCGTATAGACTGTATGTCGTATAGACTGTATGTCGTATAGACTGTAGGTCGTATAGACTGTAGGTCGTATAGACTGTAGATTGTGTAGGTTGTATAGACTGTAGGTTGTATAGACTGTAGGTTGTATAGACTGTATGTTGTATAGACTGTAGGTTGTATAGACTGTAGGTTGTATAGACTGTAGGTTGTATAGACTGTGTTGTATAGACTGTAGGTCGTATAGACTGTAGGTCGTATAGACTGTAGGTTGTGTAGACTGTAGGTTGTATAGACTGTAGGTTGTATAGACTGTAGGTCGTATAGACTGTAGGTTGTATAGACTATAGTCTACAAGAGAAAACCGATGCTCTTTCACAACAGGACATTTAAAACTCTAAGAGGGAATATTAATACGTTCCAGAGATTCACCTTATTAGATAGAGGCCAGAGGAGTGATGAGGATGTGGAGAAAAGGAGGAGGTGGGGGGGTCGTGTTGAGCGCGGTAGAGAAAAGGAGGTGGGGGGGTCGTGTTGAGCGTGGCCTCCTCTGTTCCGCTCTCTCCTCCCTCTCTCTCTCCTTCCTCTCTCCCTGCTCTCTCCTCACCCTCTTCCGCTCTCTCCCTCCTCTCTGCCTCCTCTCTCCCTCTCCTCTTCCTCTGTTCTCTCATCTTCCTCTCCTCCACAGTCATTCTTCCATTAGTTGATAACTCTTGGTACCTTTAACCCTTTCGTAACCCTTTTTATCTTAACAGTATATGAAGTTTTGGGATCTGTTCTGACCCACTAGGATTCTAGTTAGCTTAGGCCTCAGCTACGACACATTTCACACAAATGTACGGACAATAGTGAACTGTAAAGAAAGGCTAGAGAAGTTACGCTAAAACACCACAAGCTGTGGCTTCGTAGTCCGGGAAGGAGACGGCGCGTTGAGAGCCAGTTCACCCATACGTCCTCTGAATGCACCATGCGGAAGGAGAGAAAACAGAAATACAATGAAAGTACAGAGACGGAACTGAAAAAAATCAAACGCTTCAAAGAAATAAATAGGCCTCGGAAAAGGAGAGGAACGGCAGAGTGATTTCTCTCTCTCCATTCCAACTCTCTCGCCGTTCCATTTCTGTCTCTGCGGGGGGTCTTCACACCAATAGCTGCAGAGGTGGGGGACAAGGGGGGGATGTGCGAAGGTAGAGGGAGAAGAATAACGAAAAAAGACTTCAAGAGAGGTGGACCAGAAGGTAAAAAGAGGGAGGGAGAGAGGAGGAGAAAAGTGAGGGAACAGAAACAGATAGAAGTGCCGGCAGGAATGAGGAAGACAAAGAGTGAGGAAGGCTCATAGAAGATGAGGGCTGGAGGAAGGAGGAGCGGAAGCAATGGAAGAGTGGAGCAAACAAAGAATGCGAAGAGAAACACGGATGATATGGGATCGTTGACCCAACAGGGTAGTTGGTTCGATTCCCAGTGGGGACCAGTAGAAATAACAATGAACTCACACCTGTCAGGTCAGTCTGGAGGAGGTAGAACCCTATTTCAGATAGTAGAACCCTATTTCAGATTGTAGAACCCTATTACAAATATGACCACTTTTGCGTTACACAGAGAACCCTCTACAAAAACACACAATGATTATAATTAATATCAAGTACTGTACATAAATCCAAAACTTTTCAGAGATTGTAGTCACTGTTTCCCATAAGACCATTATGATTATGACTACATAATCCAGTTTTTACTAAATGTTGACACAACAAAAGGTTCTTTGAACAGAAGAACCACAGACCAACCGTAAAGCAGTGCGCTGGATGCATAATAGAACCACAGACCAACCGTAAAGCAGTGCGCTGGATGCATAATAGAACCACAGACCAACCGTAAAGCAGTGCGCTGGATGCATAATAGAACCACAGACCAACCGTAAAGCAGTGCGCTGGATGCATAATAGAACCACAGACCAACCGTAAAGCAGTGCGCTGGATGCATAATAGAACCACAGACCAACCGTAAAGCAGTGCGCTGGATGCATAATAGAACCACAGACCAACCGTAAAGCAGTGCGCTGGATGCATAATAGAACCACAGACCAACCGTAAAGCAGTGCGCTGGATGCATAATAGAACCACAGACCAACCGTAAAGCAGTGCGCTGGATGCATAATAGAACCACAGACCAACCGTAAAGCAGTGCGCTGGATGCATAATAGAACCACAGACCAACCGTAAAGCAGTGCGCTGGATTCATAATAGAACCACAGACCAACCGTAAAGCAGTGCGCTGGATGCATAATAGAACCACAGACCAACCGTAAAGCAGTGCGCTGGATGCATAATAGAACCACAGACCAACCGTAAAGCAGTGCGCTGGATTCATAATAGAACCACAGACCAACCGTAAAGCATAATAGCCGAATGAGTCCAGCATAAATTATTTCAACAAGCTGAACTGAAAATTCATTTTCACACGTTATTGATCCATAGGAAATTGCCCAAAAGAGAACATCCTGGAATTGCTGTCAAAGCCCAGAGCTTAACCCAGTAGAAATACCTGGGAATTCAGGTGCATAGTTCAGGGAAGAACATAATCTCACATTTGAGGGAGTTTCAGAGTGGCCACAAGAAAAGCTTGGTTCTAGAAAAGCTTGGTAACTCAAAAGTGTATTTTACATTTTAAATAATTTATCAGGTACTCTTACCAAGTTCAAAGTGGAGTTGGGAAGGGTTGTTTTTTCGTATTTCTCATAGACACACACACACACACACACACACACACACACACACCCTGTGGAACTCACACACACACACACACTGCTTGCTTTACAACTGTTGGGATCTGATCAAGTATTCTACACAAAACACACACGGGTTCATCCTTACTGAGCCGTTTGTTTTAGAGTGCGCTTGTTAGCATTTTGGGGTGCTTCTTAAATATTGTAAATTAATGTAGTACATATGTGAAAGAAAATCCTGAATAGCACATTTCAAAGAAGTCATAAATGGATTTGCCTTTTTTCTCCTTGAAATAAGTTATTATTTGGATTTTTTTGTTGTTATTGTGTCTCTCATTGTTCGATTAAACCATTAAATACAAAGTCAGCAGGGGATTAAATCATTTCTTACTTCACTGTGCATCAGGCAAGCTAGTTTATCACCAAAGCAAAAAAAATGGAAAACCTTTCAGAGGTCTTGGTGAGAGGTTTGACACCCCGCCCCCCCAGAGGGAGATGCTTTCAATGTTGTGTTTCTGGATACTTTAACTTGGTCATTTTTAGCGTCTGCCCCAACATATTCACTCAGCCAAAGTGGAATGTGGAAAACTAAGAGATCTCCTGCTATGCTAAAAAGAACTCATGAAAGTAATATTCAAAATGCACTATTTATAGTGTGAAATAATAAAGCTTTTATCTGAACTAGCTTACGGTCGGACGTGTGTACTTTACATATGGTCGGTCTTGACCTTTCTACTCACTATTTTGCCACTGCGAGTGCCAGAGTGGGCTCCATCAGAACAGAACACATACATGTGCTGAATAATGGGCTCCAGCAGAACAGAACACATACATGTGCTGAATAATGGGCTCCAGCAGAACAGAACACATACATGTGCTGAATAATGGGCTCCAGCAGAACAGAACACATACATGTGCCAGAGTGGGCTCCAGCAGAACAGCATATATAGTACATATCTCACAGTGAAATTTTTGAAATATGATTCAAAAGCTTGAGCATAAACTCAATATTTACTGCCATAAATGAGATTGTAATGCCCTTCAAAGACCTGATCTTTCAGCAGAATGGCGCCTTTAATTTAAGATTTGAGTGGATTATGGCTGATCTAGGAGCAGCTAGAAGCATCCCAAAGGCTTCCATTGCAGTCCTCTAATCCTGTGGTCAACAACACGGCCGAGATTGGACCACAAGTGCTTTTATTTAACTCTTTGGTCTTATGGATTTCAGGTCACTAAAGACTGTAACATACATATCAAATGTAATCATCTCATTCAAAATCCATCAAATGTATTTCACAATGCCCTTTTTACCTCAGCAGTTGTCACAAAGCGCTTTTACAAACACCCAGTCTGAAAAATGGAATCTGATGCCCAGTGGCTAGGAAACACTCCCCAATCTAACGACCTAGGAAGAAATAGATTCTCACAGTGATTATTTAAACATGAAACATGTTTTGGGCTCAAGCTTCAGTCAATCGTCTTGGTAAACATTCTAATCATGTTCCGGGTCTCTGAACATCCTGACCGGATCTCGGACGGTGAGGAGACGCACGGCTCTGACTTCATTATTCCCCCTCAGCCCCTTCGCTTCAGGGTTGCCCAGCTTTATGGTTGCCCAGCTTCAGGGTTGCCCAGCTTTAGGGTTGCCCAGCTTTAGGTTTGCCCAGCTTTAGGGTTGCCCAGCTTTAGGGTTGCCCAGCTTTAGGGTTGCCCAGCTTTAGGGTTGCCCCGCTTTGGGGTTGCCCCTCTTTGGGGTTGCCCAGCTTTAGGGTTGCCCAGCTTAAGGGTTGCCCAGCTTTAGTATTGCCCAGCTTTAGGGCTGCCCAGCTTTAGGGTTGCCCAGCTTTAGGGTTTCCCAGCTTCAGGGTTGCCCAGCTTCAGGGTTGCCCTGCTTCAGGGTTGCCCAGCTTTAGGGTTGCCCAGCTTTAGGGTTGCCCAGCTTTAGAGTTGCCCGCTTTAGGGTTGCCCCGCTTTAGGGTTGCCCAGCTTTAGGGTTGCCCCGCTTTGGGGTTGCCCCTCTTTGGGGTTGCCCAGCTTTAGGGTTGCCCAGCTTCAGGGTTGCCCTGCTTCAGGGTTGCCCAGCTTTAGGGTTGCCCAGCTTTAGGGTTGCCCAGCTTTAGGGTTGCCCAGCTTTAGGGTTGCCCAGCTTTAGGGTTGCCCAGCTTTAGAGTTGCCCGCTTTAGGGTTGCCCCGCTTTAGGGTTGCCCAGCTTTAGGGTTGCCCCGCTTTGGGGTTGCCCCTCTTTGGGGTTGCCCAGCTTTAGGGTTGCCCAGCTTTAGGGTTGCCCAGCTTTAGTGTTGCCCAGCTTTAGGGCTGCCCAGCTTTAGGGTTGCCCAGCTTTAGGGTTTCCCAGCTTCAGGGTTGCCCAGCTTCAGGGTTGCCCCGCTTTAGGGTTGCCCAGCTTTAGGGTTGCCCAGCTTTAGGGTTGCCCAGCTTTAGAGTTGCCCGCTTTAGGGTTGCCCCGCTTTAGGGTTGCCCAGCTTTAGGGTTGCCCCGCTTTGGGGTTGCCCCTCTTTGGGGTTGCCCAGCTTTAGGGTTGCCCAGCTTTGGGGTTTCCTTTGGGGTTGCTGTGACTTGGGATGGGGGTTGAGTACATGTACTGCTGTAGCATGCTTTAAACTAGATAAAGGCCTACTGTTCATTACCTAGTTAAAAAATGCCTGAAATTATGCATGCATCTTTTTACATTTTTTAAACAAAAAAAAACACTTCAATGTGTGTGAATGTACTCCGGCAGGTGATATAATGATAAATTGATTTCTCCGATTATTAGCATTTCCAGGTGCAGGCCGAATACATAACGAGAGTGAACTATACAAACACGCGAGATAATAACGGCCTTTATTGGAGAACGATTTCACATAAAATCACGCTGCCCGTTTATAATGACTTTTTCAGGGTTGGGGGGGTCTACGGTCGAGTCTCTCAACACTTAGCTTTTGCACCACGGAAATGTCACCAGGGGCCAGCGTCAATAATTACTTGACCCCTAACCGTGACCCAGCTCTCTGAGGGGAGTTTGGATGAGCAGAAAAGCCAATTTCCATCTCACATCTGACATTTGAACATTTGAGAAACGGGAATGATCTTTAGGACTTTTTTACTCTATTCTCTCAACCTTTCATGGTTTCTCACTGTTCTTTTATTTTGTATTTCGTGGTTTATTGCTGATACCGAATAGGACTGAACACAAAGGAGAAGACAACCTTTCAACTCTACCATTCTCTGAGATAAATATGTACTGTGTGTGTTCCTTGTGTGTGTGTGTGTGTGTGTGTTCAAGGTGTGTGTGATCCGGGTGTGTGTGTTCCAGGTGTGTGTGTGTGTGTGTGTGTATGTGTGTGTGTGTGTTCCAGGTGTGTGTGTGTGTGTATGTGTGTGTGTTAAAGGTGTGTGTGTCAGATGCGTGCGTGTTCCAGATGTGTGTGATCCAGGAGTGTGTGATCCGGGTGTGTGTGATCCATGTGTGTGTGTGATCCAGGTGTGTGTGTGTTCCAGATGTGTGTGTTCCAGGTGTGTGGGTTCCAGGTGTGTGTGATCCAGGTGTGTGTGTGATCCAGGTGTGTGTGTGTTCCAGATGTGTGTGTTCCAGGTGTGTGTGTGTGTTCCAGATGTGTGTGTTCCAGGTTTGTGTGTGTGTGTTCCAGAAGTGTGTGTTCCAGATGTGTGTGATCCAGGTGTGTGTGATCCAGGTGTGTGTGATCCGGGTGTGTGTGATCCAGGTGTATGTGTGATCCAGATGTGTGTGTTCCGGGTGTGTGTGATCCGGGTGTGTGTGTTCCAGATGTGTGTGTTCCAGGTGTATGTGTACATCTCAGGACCAAATTATTATTTTTAGACCTGATAAGGAACAGATGATTGTGATCAAGTGCTGAAATGTAAAACCAGAGAATGCAGAAAGGGTGTACTTTATTTTTCAGACGACTGTAAATCATCATATATCTTCTGTGAAATTCCTCGAAGACAGCACATTTAGTTCAATATTATAGTTTATGATATATCATCGTCCCATTAGATTGTTTTGGTCACATGTCCCCGATTCCTCAGCTTCATCAGACAATGTAGAGTGAGTTTTCTGTTAGCAATAAATATTGTTTTACTTTCATTTTAACCAAATTTCCACAGATTTAGTTTGTTGTAATCATCGATGCAATGAGAAAATATTGATGAAAACATGACGCCAGTTTTTGTATCCTGTGGCTAGGATGCGACATATGTTTGTGTGTGTGTGCCAGTAGGTGTGTGTGCGTGTGTGTGTGCGTGTGTGTGTGCGTGTGTGTGTGCGTGAGTGTGTGCGTGCATGTAGGTGTGCGTGTGTGTGCATGTAGGTGTGTGTGCGTGCACGTGTTTGTGTGTGTGTGTAGGTGTGTGTGCGTGTGTGTGTGCGTGAGTGTGTGCGTGCATGTAGGTGTGCGTGTGTGTGCATGTAGGTGTGTGTGCGTGCACGTGTTTGTGTGTGTGTGTAGGTGTGTGTGTAGGTGTGTGTGTGTGTGTGTGTGTGTGTGTGTGTGTGTGTGTGTGGTGTGTGTGTGTGTGTGTGTGTGTGTGTGTGTGTGTGTGTGTGTGTGTGTGTGAAGGTGTAAGTTCCGTGCTGCTTTCATATAGATCATTCATTATGCCAGCTAGTTTGTACACAAACACACAAACAAACACCCAGGGGAAATATCTATGTAATCCATCTTGGTAAGGTGTAACACTTAGACTGTCCTTCGCTTCCCTGTGACTCGGATGGAGACGGAGCCGAGAGAGGAAATGCTCCTCATTTTATTCTTTCTCTCCAACAGGTTCGGTGTTAATGAAAATGGCAAGATGCAGTGTGACTGTGAATATATGCCTATATAATGCTCTTTCTCTCCATCTAACCTCTTCCATTTTCTCTCCCCTTTTTCAATCCACCTCTCTCGCCATCTCCGTTCTTATATTTCCCACCTTACCCTCTCTATTTCTCACTTCCCTCCAGGTATTGGAACTCAGGATGGCAGTGCAGTGAAAGACCTTGATTTTAAAGGTCGCTCTCAGAGACAGGTGCAGTTTAACCCGGGCCAGACTCTGGCCACGTGGCGTGTACGGATCCTGGCTGACGGGATCTTTGAGCGGTCTGAAACCTTCCAGATACTTCTCTCGGAACCCGCAATGGGAGTGTTGGAGTTCCCAGCCGCCACCACAGTGGAAATCCTGGACCCTGCAGACGGTTAGTACACACCTGGTGATCTAGGATCAGTTTACACACCTGGTGATCTAGGATCAGTTTACACACCTGGCGATCTGGGATCAGTTTACACACCTGGTGATCTAGGATCAGTTTACACACCTGGCGATCTAGGATCAGTTTACACACCTGGCCATCTGGGATCAGTTTACACCTCTGGTGTTCTAGCATCAGTTTACACACCCGATGATCTAAGATCAGTTTGCACACCCGATGATCTAAGATCAGTTTGCACACCCGATGATCTAAGATCAGTTTACACACCTGATGATGTAAGATCAGTTTACACACCTGATGATGTAAGATCAGTTTACACACCAGGTCAACTGATGATATGTATCTCTACCTGCCAGCTATTGCAATCAGCCTGTCTTCTCATATGTCCGCCCTGGAGGTGTTGTAGGTAATGCTTATCTTGGTCAGATTTAAGAGCCTAACATTCATTCCTTTATTTCTCTGATCTGGTTCTGCTACCTCAGAGGCCTACCCGGATAACAAAACACAATACAAACTTTACAAAATCAATGGCATTTCATTTCCTCACAGCCAGAGAAAAACGTTGGTCTTTTTCGAATGCTACTTTGTTTTTTTGTTTTTTACATCGCCGTCTCTATATACAGCAGATTATAAATGTGCAGTAATAAAACACAGCCCCATTGCACTGTCCTCAACCTTTTTCTCTTTCTTTCTATTTAACTTATGGCTCAATTCCTCCGACTCTCTCTCTCTCTCTTTTTCCCCTGTGGGTTTATTATGGTCTGTGTTGCTGGTTTGTCGTGTCTGCGGGCCCTTGGGACGACGTAATGTGACACAAAGAGAAAAAATGAGAGAGAGAGAAAGTAAGAAAGGAGCGAGAGTCAAAGAGAGAAATGAGAAGGCGAGAAGCAAAAAGACTTGGAGACGAAGCGATACGCGGTTGCTTCTAATGGCCCCAGAGAAGTTGTATCTGTGTATGTTGTTAGCGCTGGGCTAGCTCCTCTAATGATCTCTGTTAGCTCTCTGTTAGCTCTCTGCCTGTTAGCTTGTCGTATTTGAAGAAACTTAGCATGTTAGCTTTTCTATCTGGTCTAGTTGCTCTGAACTTGAGGGCCTGCTATTTTAGCCTTGCTCATACAGTGACTGTTTGCGTGCGCAAGCTAGCCAGTATCAAACCCCACCTGGGAGTTCCTCTAATTGGCAGTGTCTGGGAGTGGGAGTTCTCTCTCTCTATTAAACCGCACTTTTTCAAAGTTGCAGACAAACTATATTAGCCGAGGACAACTATCAGTAACGGTCAGGTCTGCCTCAAGTCTCCCTCCCTGT
The DNA here is from genome assembly GCA_029465975.1 of Dallia pectoralis. Taxonomy (NCBI): domain Eukaryota; kingdom Metazoa; phylum Chordata; class Actinopteri; order Esociformes; family Umbridae; genus Dallia; species Dallia pectoralis. The sequence continues at coordinate 15,794,368 of CM055746.1, read as the reverse complement.
TAGCTCAGAGAGGGAGACTTCACACAGACAGAGGGTGGGATGGAGGGCTTCACTTAATTGCCAGGACACTAGCCTGGAGCCCTTGATATTGGAGTGGATAATCCCTCTGTAGTGTCTGGCACGCTGTATTCACCTTAAACCGTATCCACATTAAACCTCTCGAGTCAGGGAATAGGTCTCCTAAATGCCGGGACGCTGAGTCATTCCTCTACTGTCTAAAGGTTAGCGCTGGCCATAGTCCCATCGTTTCACTCCTTTAGTCATCGCACTTCAGGGAAACATTGGGCTTTATACTGTTCTTTTTTCATCCCCTAGTGCACATTTCAGCATATCGGCAAAAGACGTCACTCCCTCGTACCTGACCTCAGAACTGCAGCTAATTGCTGTCTGATGCCGCATTATATTATCGCTTAAATAAAAGTGTTATAAAAACCGCAATTAGACCAGTATGATTACAAATGTCTTTCCTCCAATCAGAGGTTGTGTGTGAGTGTGAGTATATGTGTGAGTGTGTGTGTGTGTGTGTGTGTGTGTGTGTGTGTGAGTGTGAGTGTGAGGATATTAAGCTGTATGTTTCAGATGGATAGATTAAAGGATATTAAGATGTATGTTTCAGATAGATAGATTAAAGGATATTAAATGGTATGTTTCAGATGGATAGATTAAAGGATATTAAACTGTATGTTTCAGATGGATAGATTAAAGGATATTAAACTGTATGTTTCAGATAGATAGATTAAAGGATATTAAGATGTATTATTCAGATAGATAGATTAAACAATATCAAGCTGTATGTTCGTGGTGAAACTGTGCACAGTCTTTCTGTTTTGTGGATACAGTTCAGTTTTGAATGAATGCCAGGCTTGTTGATTTAGGCCAACATGCAGTTGCAGACTTTATGAATCCCGCGGGCCAGGGGGCAGGCTAAAGCTAGCTGTATCGGCCTTGGATAGCGTAGGCTAATGATGGTGACTTGTATGTTTTCAGTGAGTGAGTGTTAGCCTTTAGCTATCTATTTCAAGTGGTGAGGCCAGGCTAGTTTGTCTTCCAAATTCTGACTGAGAACACTCCCGTCTTGTAATGCGTTAAGGCCTGTTTCCAAATGATGAATACTGCCTGTAGCTACGGTGTCCGGGTTCCCTTCATTTCCAGGACACACTGGGTGCAATGACCTGGTGTTTATGCTAATCCGTTAACTCCTGAGCTGAGACCAGTAGGATCACGAGACCAGCAGGACTGCCCCGGTTTTACAGTCTATAGCCAACTATTGGTCGAGTAAATCCCACAGCTGGTGATTTTCTCGTTACAACTGTCAGATCACATTGAGAGAGACTTCATGTCACATGTCATGTTTGGCAAATAATGAGGGTGTGGCAACGCTTTATGTCTGCCTGTTGGGTACTTGCTGTCAGAACATCTGGTTGCCTGTTGGGTACTTGCTGTCAGAACATCTGGTTGCCTGTTGGGTACTTGCTGTCAGAACATCTGGTTGCCTGTTGGGTACTTGCTGTCAGAACATCTGGTTGCCTGTTGGGTACTTGCTGTCAGAACATCTGGTTGCCTGTTGGGTACTTGCTGTCAGAACATCTGGTTGCCTGTTGGGTACTTGCTGTCAGAACAGCAACTATCTGGTCTATCTGAATAACATTTGCAATTCACAGTAACTGTCACTTTCTCAATTATGCTTAACCTGGTAACAGAAATTGAGCTTGAACAACTGAAAGATGGTTTAAGGATTTTTGTAACTTTTATTGCTTCCAGATACATATCCATTAGATGTCAGTAGCCACAGAGAATGTTTGTCACAGTAGTACCTTATAAACTCGGGACGGTAGTGTGCGACAATTAAGATTTGAATCAGTTTGTCTCCAAAAAATGTGTCTGCTCTGATGCAAAAATTTGTCCAAGATGTCCCTAATCTACATTAAACTATAATATCTTAAATAGACTGTGGGTCACGTTTGTTGAGGAGACTTTCAACCCAGTCAAACTACTGACTATGGTGCAGCATCAAAAGAGGAGAGGAGAAATATAGAGAATAGCGAAGGCAGATGAAGAGATACAGGGTTGTTTCTAATGGCAACACACAGGCTTTAGAGAGGTCTCTTGTGAGGTCTCTAATGACGTCTACTACTTCTCTGTGTTGGTTCTCTGCCTGTTAGCATGTAGCTAGTCTCTAATGACGTCTACTACTTCTCTGTGTTGGTTCTCTGCCTGTTAGCATGTAGCTAGTCTCTAATGACGTCTACTACTTCTCTGTGTTGGTTCTCTGCCTGTTAGCATGTAGCTAGTCTCTAATGACGTCTACTACTTCTCTGTGTTGGTTCTCTGTTAGCATGTAGCTAGTCTCTAATGACGTCTACTACTTCTCTGTGTTGGTTCTCTGTTAGCATGTAGCTAGTCTCTAATGATGTCTACTACTTCTCTGTGTTGGTTCTCTGTTAGCATGTAGCTAGTCTCGAATGATGTCTACTACTTCTCTGTGTTGGTTCTCTGTTGGCATGTAGCTAGTCTCGAATGATGTCTACTACTTCTCTGTGTTGGTTCTCTGTTAGCATGTAGCTAGTCTCGAATGATGTCTACTACTTCTCTGTGTTGGTTCTCTGTTAGCATGTAGCTAGTCTCTAATGTCAAAAAAAGTTGAGTTCCCTACTCACTTATTTGAGGGAACACGTTAGCTTTTCAATCTAGACTTTAATTGACATATTTCTAGAAGTAATGACAAAACAGAGCTTTTGTGGGAATCAGAAACAAAAGCATACTTGGCAAATCCAAAGTCCTCCAGTAATGAGGTGATTAAATCGTGATTCTGCATCTGTGCATATTTCACATAGTTTCTGTTTGCCTTGGGTCCCGGCTTCCAACATGGTTGGGGGCGTGCTACTTCTATTTGTGTCTAATTATGTGAAGCGACGCTAACACAAAAGGCTTAGTTTTAGCTACACACCCCAGCACTTCTAGATGTCTGTCAGATTAATGTCTGATGGAATAATGTGTGTGTGAAGTTGAATTTGTGTGAACCCGCACACACCAGCACACACACACTCGCGCACACACATGCACGCACACACAAAGACCTCCCACTTAATAGTTATGTTCAATCACATGAATATTTAACGGCAGAAGAACTCGCGTCAGAAACCTGCTGTGTTTCAGACATGGTTTTTCAGGTTGCTGTTTTTGTCTGAACAGTATGGAGGAGAAGGAGGAGGAAGAGGAGGCAGCTGAGGAGGAGATGTGGTTGGACAGAATTAGAGGAACACTGTACAAAGCCTTACTGTGTGCTGGAGAGCTCCTGGAGATTGTGAGGAGCAGAGGAGGGGGGTAGAGGAAGACCAGGTGGGGCAATAGGGGGACAGTGGGGGGGAAAGGAGGGTGACAAGGAAGGGGGTGGGAGGGTGACGAGAGGGGGTGTCAGGGAGCGGGAGAGAGTGACAGGGGGTGGGAGAGAGGGGAATGTGGTAACCAGCAGCGACATGTATGCAGATTAGTATGCAGATTAGTATGCAGATTAGTATGCAGATTTGTATGCAGATTTGTATGCAGATTTGTAGCAATGACAAAACAACAACTAGCAAAGCATAAACATAAAGACTTGACATTGAGTTGAATAGCGAGAGAGTGAGAGGGATTGAGAGACAGATATAGAGGGAGAGGAGAGAGAAAGTTACTGAGAGGAAGTTACTCAGAGGTGGAGAGGGTGAGAAAAATCGATTCAACTAATTATAAAGAAGTGATGTGGAGAAAGAGATGCAGAGCGAGAGGGAGGAAGAGAACCGTCTGACTTGGACAGTGTCCTGGGTGAGATCCCTGGGGATTAACAGATTGGCTCACAGTGATGACCTCACTTAGATGGTGTCCTGGGTGAGATCCCTGGGGATTAATATATTGTCTCACAGTGATGACCTCACTTAGACAGTGTCCTGGGTGAGAGCCCTGGGGTTTAACAGATTGGCTCACAGTGATGACCTCACTTAGATGGTGTCCTGGGTGAGATCCCTGGGGATTAATACATTGTCTCACAGTGATGACCTCACTTGGAGTAAGTGACTCTCTGTCTGTCACACTGCTTGGAGAAGAATCAAATCACTGTCAAATTAATTCTGTTCCACTTCTATTTCTAGTCTCACTTCCGCTCATTAGCTCTCTTCATCCTTCTCCAGTTGTTTACAATTATGTCTCATTAAAGAATTATAGAAACCAAATGTGTCCGCGTATTATCATGTTTCAGATCATTTCATTTCAGCAGTCCAAATGTGCAAACACAGAAACCCGACCTATACAACTTCAAATTGGATGCAATAAGATGTGAAACACAGTGGCAAGGAGGAACTCCTTAGTATAGGATCATAACTACTGAAGACACCTAGAGAGGAACCAGACTTTATGCATTGGGTGGTCATATTTTGAGTATCCCCATTTTCTCTCCTAATTCTTGTCCTCTTACCTTCTGTTTTTGTTTTCGCAACTCTTCTCTTTCTCCTCCTTTTCGCCATATCTTATCCTTTCTTTATTTATCCTACATTGTGTAATTCCTCCTCTCTGTTCTATTTCGAGTTTTATTCTCTACTATATTTTGGTTAATCTGTTCATTCTGCCGTTTTATTCTCTTTACATTTAAACTGCTTTATTAGCATAGGAAGCATTAAGCTGCATCGCCAATCCACTTGGAAAATTAGATGCATTCTCTCAAATTTATAAATTACTAAAGCCGATTTAATCACACGTTTAATTATAATTAACCTCTACACACAACATTTTTAAGAGGATGAAGACATTTTAAAATGACATTTTTTTTGGCTATTGAGAGTTTTTTAAGCTTTTGAGTAATACACAACAAGTTCATTAGGTTTCCATCCAATTATATGGTGAGTGTACAGTATTTAAAATGGATGGTGAGTGTACAGTGTTTTAGAAGTATTCACTTCATACATATTCTGTTGCGGAGACTGGAAATAGTCATTTGATTCGAGTTTTTTTCTTAAATCCCACAGATTTTCACACGATAACACATAATGAGTAGGTGGAAAATGTTTTTTTTTACATTTGTGGCAATTTATTTTCAACATCTACAAAATGTACATTTTGATTACACGTCTGTACTCCGAGGTTACATCGTAGTTCCAGCTGGAAATGTTTGTCTCATCGGTAATAAACTGACTTGGACGTAATGTGAGAACTGTACCTCATTAATTCTTCCTAGGAATGCGTAAGTCCAAGAACAAACAGTGTAATGTGCTCATTTGTTATTCAAGTTCCAGAGTCTAATTGGCTGACAAAAGTGGCTGATTTAAATATACCTGACAGGGTAGACGAGGAAGCATTAGCCCAGTGTTTTAGTGCTTTCTATTCCTTTGTACACTTTCGTTACAACAAACAGGCGTTTGCTTTTTGTTGCCTGTATTGTTGTCTGGGTCAAGATAGTCACTAGAGACAGCTGTTCTACAAATATGTGAACGCCGTCCCTCTGGACCCAGGTCAATCAACACCAGAGCGGCTAACACAAGGGGCTGTAGGAAACACACTTCAGTATATTATTAAGAGCACAGGGGCCTTTTCTCCAGGAGTTATTTAAATGCATTTGTAGAATTCTGTGGTCGACGGCTGTTTTTAATAGCCGGTTATGTAAATTACACAGTATTTACGTTGTTTTGTTTACTGACTAAAAACACTAGTGAATGTTTTACCTCTTCACTCTGGATAGCAGGTGTGTGTGTGTGTGTTGTCATTTGTTAAGTGTTTTTGCCGCCCAGTTATTTGATTGAACGCATTCTTTAATCATACTGCTGTTTTCTGACAGGTATTTATATTGTTAAGTGTATTTCTGTATCCCAATAATTATCTTCTTGTTGCCTGGGTATGAGTTTGGGTATGAGTTTGCCTCATCTCTGCGTTTGTCTCTCTCTTTCCATCACACTTCAGTTTTTGTGTCTCACACACACGCACGCACGCACGCACGCACGCACGCACGCACGCACGCACGCACGCACGCACGCACGCACGCACGCACGCACGCACGCACGCACGCACGCACGCACGCACGCACGCACGCACACACACACACACACACACACACACACACACACACACACACACACACACACACACACACACAGTGACTCACACACACACACATACACAGTGACTCACACACACTCACACACACACACACACACACACACACACAGTGACTCACACACACACACTCACACACACACACACATACACTCTCTCACACCCACTCACTCACACACACCCACACACACACACACACACACACACACACACACACACACACACACACACACACACACACACACACACACACACACACACACACACACACACACACACACACACACACACACACACACACACACACACACACACACACACACACACACACAGGGATATGGGAGAAGGTCCATTCTTATTATTGGTCCCTGAGCGTCTGGAGGAAAATAACTCCTCGATCTAGTTCTGCTCTCTGCCCCTGCCTCTCCCCTCTCCCTCCCCATCCCCCTCTCCCCTGCCTCTCCCCATCCCCCTCTCCCCTGCCTCTCCTCTCTCCCTCCCCATCCCCCTCTCCCCTGTCTCTCGTCTCTCTCTCTATCATTGCCTCTCTCTCTCTGACTTCTAGTGTTTGATGGATGGACCTTTCAACTCTGTTCCTCAATCACTTCCATGTTTCTTAGAAAGAGCGAGAGAGTGGTGGGGGGAGAGGGGTTAGAGGGGGGGTACTCAACCAAAAGCAGAGACAAGAGTTTGATGTCTCAGTATTATGAGAAATAAATAGCAGAACTCTCACGTCATCTCAAGTCAGAGATAGAAAAGAGAGTGTGTGTTGTTTGACTCTGTCATTGTCTTCTGCATGTCTCCTCCTCCAGAGTCCACAGTGTTCATCCCACTGTCCAGTTACTCAGTAGAGGAGGACATAGGGGAGGTGCTGGTGTCCGTCCACAGGAGTGGAGACGTCAGTCAGGAACTCATGGTGGTCTGCTACACACATCAAGGTGGGCTCAACCTGTTTCCTGACTTCTCCTTCCCCCTAATCTCTGAAGTATTCTGTCTCCTCATCCCTGTCTCCTCATCCCTGTCTCCTCGTCCCTGTCTCCTCGTCCCTGTCTCCTCGTCCCTGTCTCCTCATCCCTGTCTCCTCATCCCTCTCTTCCTCATCCCTGTCTCCTCATCCCTCTCCTCCTCATCCCTGTCTCCTCATCCCTGTCTCCTCATCCCTCTCTTCCTCATCCCTGTCTCCTCATCCCTCTCCTCCTCATCCCTGTCTCCTCATCCCTCTCTTCCTCATCCCTGTCTCCTCATCCCTCTCTTCCTCATCCCTGTCTCCTCATCCCTCTCCTCCTCATCCCTGTCTCCTCATCCCTCTCTTCCTCATCCCTGTCTCCTCATCCCTGTCTCCTCATCCCTGTCTCCTCATCCCTCTCTTCCTCATCCCTGTCTCCTCATCCCTGTCTCCTCATCCCTCTCCTCCTCATCCCTGTCTCCTCATCCCTGTCTCCTCATCCCTGTCTCCTCATCCCTGTCTCCTCTCTTCTTCAGACTCTGCCACGGGTACCGTCCCTTCCACGGTGCTGTCCTACTCAGACTATATATCCAGACCTGAGGGGCACACCAGTGTCCTGCGCTTTGACAAGGGGGAGAGGCAGAAACAGTGTGGCGTGGTGGTCATTGATGACTCCCTGTACGAGGAGGAGGAGAGCTTTAATGTGACTCTGTCGCTGCCCGTCGGAGGGGCCCTGGGAGCTCACTACAACACTGCCAGAGTCACCATACGGCCAGACCTGGATGATGGTAAGACCAGCAGGGAGAGAGTTAACATTACACGACATTACTGAACATTATTCAGCAGTACATAATATAACTGAACATCATTTAACATGACATAATATAACTGAACATAATTTAACATGACATAATATAACTGAACATCATTTAACATTATAATATAACTGAACATCATTTAACATGACATAATATAACTGAACATCATTTAACATTACATAATATAACTGAACATCATTTAACATTATAATATAACTGAACATAATTTAACATTACATAATATAACTGAACATCATTTAACATTACATAATATAACTGAACATCATTTAACATTACATAATATAACTGAACATCATTTAACATGACATAATATAACTGAACATAATTTAACATGACATAATATAACTGAACATAATTTAACATTACATAATATAACTGAACATCATTTAACATTATAATATAACTGAACATAATTTAACATTACATAATATAACTGAACATCATTTAACATGACATAATATAACTGAACATAATTTAACATTACATAATATAACTGAACATCATTTAACATTATAATATAACTGAACATCATTTAACATTACATAATATAACTGAACATCATTTAACATTACATAATATAACTGAACATCATTTAACATTACATAATATAACTGAACATTATTTAACATGACATAATATAACTGAACATAATTTAACATTACATAATATAACTGAACATCATTTAACATTACATAATATAACTGAACATCATTTAACATTACATAATATAACTGAACATCATTTAACATTACATAATATAACTGAACATCATTTAACATTACATAATATAACTGAACATCATTTAACAATATAATATAACTGAACATCATTTAACATGACATAATATAACTGAACATAATTTAACATTACATAATATAACTGAACATTATTTAACATTACATATTATAACTGAACATCATTTAACATTACATAATATAACTGAACATCATTTAATATTACATATTATAACTGAACATCATTTAACATTACATAATATAACTGAACATCATTTAACATTACATAATATAACTGAACATTATTCAACATTACATAATACAACTGAACATCATTCTGCATCGGATAATATAACTGAACATCATTTAACATTACAGAATATAACCGAACATTATTCAGCTTTAGATAATATAACTGAACATTATTCAACATTACTTAACATTAAACCAATCCATTAAACCAGCCCTTTACAACACTGCTAAATGTTACACAACATAACTTACCATTATACAATTGTACTCAACACTACGCTACTGGCCACTACACAGCCACCAATGCCGGGATTCTTATAAGAGCATTTCTGTGGATGGGTGTCACAGCGCATGTGGGGGGGTCACTGGTGCACTGGAATATATAGAGACTATAGATCTTCTCTTTTCAATGGTGACTTTGTCTTACAAACACAACAAATCAAACTGCAGCAAACTCCACACAGAAACAGAAAACAATGAACCACAAAGTGACCATCACAAATAAAAACTTAAAAAGGCTCCCCAATTAGGGCAACAAAAAGCAGCTGCTATTGATTGGGGAGCGAAAACACAAATACCTAGAGGGCTGCCATGCCCTGCTAGGCCTCTAAGGCCACCATGAAGAGGGGTAGAGGTCCAGGCCCTGACAAAGAGTGGGATCACTGACTATTATCTATTATCCATATCTATTGACGCCAACACATTAAATACATGCCAGCTTTACCCTCAGTCCATAATTTACTGAAGCCCCACAGCTTCACTCTCAATCTTGTATTTACCTAAACCATGAATCCTGACAAGTACGTGTTAATCCCACAGACAGCCGTATTCTACAGACACACACACACACAAAGACACACACACACACACACTCTGAGCGCAAAGCCGAGGATTTAATGACTTTGTAGTTCAAAGGCTAGTTTCTCTCCTGCACTTGGGAGAGTCTTATTGTGTTCTTAGGGAAACTGAGGAATTTCATATCCTGTGCGGGTGTTTGTGTGTGTGTGTGGGGGGGTTGTCCTTAGCCAACCTTTGACAGTAAAAAATGTGCTCCTCCTCAAAATGTTCTGCAGTGTATCGCGATGATGTCACCGGTCTCATGTCAAGCGCAGTTCACTACCTATTGAATGAGTGTGCCAAACACACACACAACACACAATGTTAGTTTCTATTGCTTTCAGGTTTCACCCAGAATTTGGACGGGGAACTAGCAGGTATCTAAAGATAATGATACCTGATACCTTTATGTCATTGTGCAGCCGCTCTACAGACAGTAACATTAAGTGCTTTTATAAGAGACGTACGACTTATCTCTCCTGGCCAGTACGTTTCTTCCTCACAGTTAGTCTAAGTGGTGAGCGTAGTCAGTGTGGGAAAGTGAGTGAGTGCTTTGTTGTTCTTGTTTGCACGCTGCAGCTTTACATCAAACAAAGCTCATTGACTAATGACAGGCACCAGTCTGTCACTAAGACCTACCCCACACACATATATATATATATATATATATATACCTTTAATGCCAGATGACAGGCACCAGTCTGTCACTAAGACCTACCCCACATATATATATATATATATATATATATATATATATATATATATATACCTTTAATGCCAGATGACAGGCACCAGTCTGTCACTAAGAGCTACCCCACATATATATATATATATATATATATATATATATATATATACCTTTAATGCCAGATGACAGGCACCAGTCTGTCACTAAGACACCGCATCAAAAATTCCCTACAATTCTGACATTTTTACAGTCTTTATTGCAATTAACATTTCTGCCTTGTAGCAGAAGCTATAGCTGTCATTCAACTTGAGTTACAGTAGCCTAAATAATTTGTTGTATTTTTGTACTTGTCTCTTTTGGGAGTCAACCTCACCACTCTGACACACCGCCTGATTCTGATCTGACAACCGATCCATAAGGGTCAACCAGGGATTGAACTCTGACCTTCCCCATGTCAGGCTTGACGCTCAGTCTGCAGATGTCGTTGGAATGGGAGAAATCCCATTCCAATGTTTACAATGGTAGTTATGAGATTAAGTTATCTTTAAGGTTCACTGCTCCAGATCAGTTTTTTTTTGCCTAGTCCCAAACTGTAATCAGAAAATACTGAATTTATGAACATACATCATGGTTCCACATCTGCCATATTTACATGACAAAAGACCCTGTAATCACAATGGCGACTCACTGCATCTCTGCACGAAACCTCACTATGCCGTCTGCAAACGACAGACGCAAACTATCCCCCCTGCTGTTTACCGTTCCGACTGATGTCTCCAGTCTCCCAGGAGGATGTATTGAACACACCACACGCGTTGGCACGGCGACACGGCACTCACCGCACACATCGGCACGGCAACGCGGCAGGAAGGAACGTTTGAAACTGCACTGTCTGTCAAAACATATGTTGCCATAATTAGACATTCAGAGAGATAATACGAGTCATTACACCCTCCGGGAGGATTTACAGTGCAACTTTCAGACACTGGTGCTCTGAACAGGTAAAAATGCACCAACGCACACACACACACACAATGTTGACACACATCTAGGGACAGGAAGCAACAGAAACTCTGTAGGTGATGGAGAAATGTAGAGGAAGGACAGAGATTGACGGATGTTTTTCACAGAGATCTCAGAAATGAGTGTCAACGAACCTGAAATGAACAGCAGATTGAACCCCCCCCCCCCCACACACACACATAATAACACTAGGTCACAATAACATAGACACAGTGTTTTTAACACATCCAGTGTTCAGTGATGAATCACCACAGTAGCAGCTTTACCCCTGAGGGCCCTAAACACATGCTGTTTGACACACACACACACACACACTCGCATACATAACCCCCCCCCCCCACACACACACACACACACATAGACACACACACACATACACACACACACACACACTCGCATACATAACCCCACACACACACATATATACACACACACACACACACACACACACACACACACACATAACCCCACACAGACACAGACTTACACACATAGACACACTCATAAACATAAACCAACACACTCACATACAAATCCTCCCAGACACACACACATTCACAGACTCGCACACTTAGACACACACACACACATTCACAGACTCGCACACTTAGACACACACACACTCATAAACATAAACCAACACACTCACATACAAATCCTCCCACACACACACATTCTCAGATGTTCACACGTACACACTGGCACCCAGACATTACCAGCAGATCCCTGTAGGTGACCAGTGGTATCTGGCACCCAGACATTACCAGCAGATCCCTGTAGGTGACCAGTGGTATCTGGCACCCAGACATTACCAGCAGATCCCTGTAGGTGACCAGTGGTATTTGGCACCCAGACATTACCAGCAGATCCCTGTAGGTGACCAGTGGTATCTGGCACCCAGACATTACCAGCAGATCCCTGTAGGTGACCAGTGGTATCTGGCACCCAGACATTACCAGCAGATCCCTGTAGGTGACCAGTAATATCTGGCACCCAGACATTAGCAGCAGATCCCTGTAGGTGTCCAGTGGTATCTGGCACCCAGACATTAGCAGCAGATCCCTGTAGGTGTCCAGTGGTATCTGGCACCCAGACATTAGCAGCAGATCCCTGTAGGTGTCCAGTGGTATCCGGCACCCAGACATTACCAGCAGATCCCTGTAGGTGACCAGTGGTATCCGGCACCCAGACATTAGCAGCAGATCCCTGTAGGTGACCAGTGGTATCTGGCACCCAGACATTACCAGAAGATCCCTGTAGGTGACCAGTGGTATCTGACACCCAGACATTAGCAGCAGATCATTTGAGTCCTGTGAGATACGAGGTGGAGCCACAGTGGATCAGACTTGTTGGTCCCACACATCCCACTGATACTCATTCGAATAGACATCTGGAAGGTTTGCATCCTGGAACCCAGGGCAAGACCTAGAACTTTACTATGTTCTGCAAACCGTAATCCTTCTGAGCGGCCACTGCCTTCTGGGAATACCAGTGACATGAAGGCGTGTAGCTGGTCTGCAATGATGTTTAGGTTGGTGGCACGTGGCAAACAGAAGTCCACATGAATGCCTGGACCCAGGGTTCCCCAGCAGAACATTACCCAGAGCATCTCTTCACCACCATCTTCCCACAGTGCATCCAGGTGCCAACACTGCCCATGTTATTCTGTGAGTGATCATAATGTTTAACTTCATCAGTGTAGTCAATTAGGGAAGCCAGAAATGTTCTGGGGAGGGGGGGGTAGTTGGATGAGATCCACCTGTGATCCCTCACCTGTCAGTGCTATAGACGAGCAGACACACTGACAGCTGAACGTACACTGACAACTGGAGACAGCGGTATTTGGTTATCAGTGGCAGACAAACTGAGAGAGGAGAGGAGGTAGTGTGGGTGACAGAGGAGAGGAGGGGAGAGTGTGGGTGAGAGAGAGGAGGAGGTGGGAGTGTGGGTGAGAGAGAGAGAGGAGGAGGTGAGAGTGTGGGTGAGAGAGAGAGGGAAGGTGAGCATGCTTGCCTAGTTTTTTTTTCCTGCAGGAGCTGGAGAAAGCTTTTTCTATTGTTCTGTCCAAATTGTCAGTAGCTTGCCTGGAATATGACATTATTTTCAGAATGACAAATTGAGTGAGGAGTGTGTGTGTGTGTGTGTGTGTGTGTGTGTGTTTGTGTGTGTGTGTGTGTGTGTGTGTGTGTGCGTGCGTGTCTGTGTGTGTCTGTGTGCTTGGGTATCTGGTTGTTCATTTGTTGATTTATTTTGCCAAGGGACATTTTTACATGTTAATATGAAAGTGACACAGCGCACACACACAAACATGAACACACACACACACAGTCAAAGTAAAATCCAGCCCGCCTGTTTTGACTGCTGGGGGAGTAGAACTGTATGTGCGTTTGTGGTCTCAAGGCTAACAAAACAACAGTCTTTGTTATTTGGATATTAATTGCATGCTGTGCACCTAAAGCAGCTTATACCAGGTCTGCAATGGAATCAATACATTCCAACTTTTAGGTGTCTGAAAGGTCTTTACTTCCATTGAACTTATCCACATTTTGTTGTGTTAAAATAAAAAATTAAATCATAACTGTGTTATTCAGGAGATTTTCTATTGATTAGTCCTAATACGTCTCATCTCATCTCATCTTCAACCGCTTATCCGGGGTCGGGTCGCGGGGGTAGCAGCTCTAGCAGGGGACCCCAAACTTCCCTTTCCCGGGCAACATTAGCCAGCTCTGACTGGGGAATCCCGAGGCGTTCCCAGGCCAGTGTGGAGATATAATCTCTCCACCTAGTCCTGGGTCTTCCCCGAGGTCTCCTCCCAGCTGGACGTGCCTGGAACACCTCTCTAGGGAGGCGCCCAGGTGGCATTCTTACAAGATGCCCGAACCACCTCAACTGGCTCCTTTCTATGCAAAGGAGCAGCGGCTCTACTCCGAGTTCCTCTCGGATGACTGAGCTTCTCACCCTATCCCTAAGGGAGAGGCCAGCCACCTTTCTGAGAAAACCCATTTCGGCCGCTTGTACCCGCGATCTCGTTCTTTCGGTCATGACCCAGCTTTCATGACCATAGGTGAGGGTAGGAACAAAGATTGACCGGTAGATCGAGAGCTTTGCCTTTCGGCTCAGCTCTCTTTTCGTCACAACGGTGCGGTGAAGCGAATGCAACACCGCCCCCGCTGCTCCGATCCTCCGACCAAACTCCCGCTCCATTGTTCCCTCACTCGCGAACAGGACCCCGAGGTACTTGAACTCCTTCACTTGGAGTAAGGACTCATTCCCTACCCGGAGTAAGCACTCCACCGGTTTCCTGCTGAGAGTCATGGCCTCAGATTTAGAGGTGCTAACCCTCATCCCAGCCGCTTCACACTCGGCTGCGAACCGATCCAGTGAGTGCTGAAGGTCACCGACCGATGAGGCCATCAGGACCACATCATCCGCAAAAAGCAGTGATGTGACCATCAGCCCACCGAACGGAACCCCTCCCCCATGACTACGCCTTGATATCCTGTCCATGAATATTACAAACAGGATTGGTGACAAAGCGCAGCCCTGGCGGAGGCCAAACCCCACCGGGAACGAATCCGACTTACTGCCGAGGACACGGACACAGCTCATGCTTTGAGCGTACAGAGATTGGATGGCCCTGAGAAGAGACCCCTCACCCCATACTCCCGCAGCTCCTCCCACAAAGATCCCGGGGTACCCGGTCATACGCCTTCTCCAGATCCACAAAACACATGTAGACTGGATGGGCATACTCCCAGGCCCCCTCCAGGATCCTTGCGAGAGTAAAGAGCTGGTCCGTGGTTCCCGGCCAGGACGAAAACCGCATTGTTCCTCTTCAATCTGAGGTTCGACTATTGGCCGAACCCTCCATTCAAGCACTTTGGAGTACACTTTACCAGGGAGGCTGAGGAGTGTGATACCTCTGTAATTGGCACACACTCTCTGGTCCCCCTTTTAAAGAGGGGAACCACCACCCCGGTCTGCCACTCCTCTGGCACTGTCCCAGACTTCCATGCAATGTTGAAGAGGCGTGTCAACCAAGACAGCCCTTCCCCACCCAAAGCTTTTAGCATTTCTGGACGAATCTCATCAGTCCCTGGGGCTTTGCCACTGTGGAGTTGTTTGACTACCTCAGCGACTTCCCCCAGGGAAACTGACGATGACCCTCCATCAGCCTCCAGCTCTGCCTCTGTACTAGAGGGCGTGTAGGTCGGATTCAGGAGCTCCTCAAAATGCTCTTTCCAGCGCCCGATCACATCATCAGTTGAGGTCAACAGTGTCCCATCCTTACTGTACACAGCTTGGATGGTTCCCCGTTTTCCCCTTCTGAGGTGCCGAACGGTTTTCCAGAAGCATTTTGGTGCCGACCGAAAGTCCTTCTCCATAGCTTCTCCAAACTTCTCCCACACCCGCTGCTTTGCCTCTGACACGGCAGCGGCTGCATCCCTTCGGGCCTGTCGGTACCCTGCAACTGCCTCCGGAGTCCCCAGGGCTAGCATATCCCTGAAGGCCTCCTTCTTCAGTCGGACAGCTTCCCTGACCACCGTGGTCCACCACGGTGTTCTAGGGTTACCACCCCTTGAGGCACCTAGGACCTTGAGACCACAGCTCACCGCCGCAGCTTCAGCAATAGAAGCTTTGAACATTGCCCACTCAGGTTCAATGCCCCCAACCTCCACAGGGATGCCTGAAAAGCTCTGCCGGAGGTGGAGTCCTAATACGTGAAAAATAAAACAAGAATAATATAAAAACTTCTAAAACTAGAACCAGAAAAGAATTGAGAAGAATTGCATAGACTTTTGCAATGGCACAAATGAGGTGTGCTACCAATAGTTTCTAGTCTCATAATTGTATTGTTGGAGTCCAATTAGATGTTAAGCAATTAGATGTTAAGTCTCGAAGTGGAAGAAGATAAAGAAGCATTTTGTTTCTATCACCTAAGAACAACATCCTTAATATGAGGCGTTGGGCGGCAGCATCATGCTATGGGGGTGCTTCTCTGTGTCAGGGCCTTGAAAGCTTGTGAAGATGGAGGGAAAAATGATTGAGTCAATGGAAAGAAAACGTTCTGGAGTCGCAAAAGACCTGGGACCTGTGTGAAGATACATCTTTCTGCAGGATTATGACCTCAAACATACCATACTAACATAACATACGAACATAACATAACATACAACCATAACATAACATACTAACATAACATACTAATATAACATACTAACATAACATAACATACTAACATAACATAACATGCAACCAACGCACTTGAGTGGATGAAAACAGTACAGTTCAATATATCCTGGAGTGACCCAGTCAAAGCCTGGACGTCAACCGGTTTAAAAATATCTGGAAGAAGAAAGGTTCCTGTCCAACTAGAAGGAGCTTTAGCCAATGAGTGGGCAAAGCTAGTAGAGATCTCATTACGATACAATCAATTATTTTGTATTTGTATGAAACTTTCACTTTGGCATTATGCACTATTATTGTGGTGCATAATATCCGTGGCAGAAACCCCACAAAACAATGTTTTCTTTTACACTGCATGGTGTGAACCGTTTCAGCCAATGGGGTGAATACTTTTGAGACCCGCTGTACTTCTTTTCACCTGTTTAACCCCACCCCCACCCCCCACGTCCACTCCCACCTCCACCCCCTCCAGCTCCAGTGTTCTACTTCAGTGATGTTAAGTACCATGTGGATGAGAGTGAAGGTCACGTGGAGGTCAAGGTTCTGAGGACAGGAACGGATCTCTCCAAGGCCGCCACCGTCACTGTGCGCTCCCGCGAGACTGACCCCGCCTCGGCCGAGGGTAGGTGGCTGTTGCTGTTGTTGTTGTGGTGGATGCTTTCATGCTGGTCGTCGTGAGGACAAAAACAAAATAGTTGAAGTCGTCTGAGATTGATTTATTCTCTGTACTAGGGCTCATAAATTCTTTCTTTATTTATATCCCTCTCTCATCCCCTCTACTCTCCTATCGGTTCTTCTCTGTTCTTGTCTATATCCTTTCTGTCTGTTTCTCTCTATTCATTTT
Source organism: Dallia pectoralis (assembly GCA_029465975.1). NCBI lineage: Eukaryota > Metazoa > Chordata > Actinopteri > Esociformes > Umbridae > Dallia > Dallia pectoralis. The sequence goes on along the minus strand of CM055746.1, from coordinate 15,776,943 downwards.
TGTTCCGGTCTCTACCTTTCTATTTTTGTCTGTTTCTCTCTGTTCCTGTCTGTTACTTTCTGTTCCTGTCTGTTCCTGTCTGCTCCAATTTTTCCTTCCTGTAGCTGGAATAGATTATGTTGGGATCAGCCAAAACCTGGACTTTGCTCCAGGGGTCAGCCAGCAGGCCGTCAGGGTGACCATCCTAGATGATCTGGGCCAGCCAGTACTGGAGGGAACCGAGATCTTTGAACTGGTTCTCCGCATGCAGGTGAACGGCATTCTGGGAGAACCGGACAAGGCTACTGTCTTCATCAACGACTCTGTCTCTGACTGTAAGTTTGGACATCCTGGTGTCACCAGAGCAGAGTAATGATCAAATACTACAAATACTAGACAATTCATTATGGTTCAGACTCACGTTCAGTCTTTCCATTAATATTCAAGACTATATATATTAAATACAATTAAATAAAACAGTATTTTCTACAGTAATGTAAGCTAACTGTTAGTTAATAAATTGAATAGTTGATTCATTAATTGGATGATTGATAGGCTGTTTAATTAATTGGTAAATTGATTGATTTATTAATAGGGTTAATTGATTGACAGGTTGATAACTTGGTTAACTTATTGAATGGTTGATAGGTTTCCATATTGGTTGTTGGTCTTCTCAGTACCCAAGGTGCAGTTCCGGCAGGTGATGTACATGGGGGAGGAGAGTGATGGTCGTATCCTGGCAACGGTGTTTCGTAGTGGTGACATCAGTCACAAGTCCTCTGTTCGCTGTTACACCCGCCAGGGTTCAGCAGAGGTCACCAACGACTTCATAGAACGACCAAACACTGACGCTTCCATTATCACCTTCCTACCAGGTAACACACGCAACACACAACACACACACACAACACACACACGCAACACACACACACACATGCAACACACACACGCAACACACACAACACATACACGCAACACACACACAACACACACGCAACACACACACGCAACACACACGCAACATATACACGCAACACACACAGGCAACACACACACACAACACATACACACAACACACACACAAAACATACAGACAACACACACAGGCAACACGCACACACAACACATACACACAACACACACACAAAACATACAGACAACACACACACACACCAACCCCTCTCAACACTGTCTGACATTGAAACACTTTAGAAACACTGTAACCTTTAATACACACATCCTCACCCCTGTGTCTCTCTCTACCCCCCCCCCCCCCCCCGCCAGGGGAAGTAGAGCAGAAGTGTGTGTTGTTTATCGTCGATGACACACTGTACGAACAGGGGGAGGAGCTAAGACTGGTTCTGGGCAGCCCCACCAGCGAATCACCATTTGGGGCGTCGATTGGAGCGCTGAACGAGACCACCATCCTGATAAAGGATTCTGCTGATAGTAAGAGAGGGGAAACTGGAACCAATCAGGGAGCTGGACAATATGGGAAAGGGGTGGAGTAAATTGGGGGAAAATATTTGTTTAACAGCTCTCATCGCTATGGCAACATGCCTTGTATATTACATTTAGTGCTATTTAAAATGATAATCTCCTACATTATTATTATTCCTCGTGTGGTAATTACTTGTGTTGGGAAATAATTACCGTAATTTTACATAATGAATCGTAATTTCACATCCTTACAGGACTAACTGTCATTTAGATTCACAGTGTGTGTGTTGTGTCAGAGTGTGCGTGCTGTGTGAGTGTGTGTGTTATGTCACCGTGTGTGTTACGTGAGTGTGTGTTGTCTGTGTGTGTTGCGTGTATATGTTGCGTGTGTGTGTTGCGTGAATGTGTGTTGTCTGAGTGTGTGTGTGAGTGTGATTGTGTGTGAGTGTGACTGTGTGTGTTGTGTGAGTGTGTGTGTGTTGTGTGAGTGTGTGTGTTGTCTGAGTGTGTGTGTTGTGTGAGCGTTATGTCAGAGTGTGTGTGTCTGTGTGTGTGTTTGTGTGTGTGTGTGTCTTGTGTGTGGGTGTGTTGAGTGATGGTTTTACAAAGAATCCTGTTTGCCTAAACCTCACACATTTTCTCCTGCCTCTCATCTCTCTCTTTCCATCGCCCCCTCTTTCTTTCACTACTTCATCATTTCCTCACACCCTTCCTTTTCCATCCTCTCCTTTCATCTCTCCCTCCCTCATTCATCTTTCTCTTCTTCCTGTGACCTCTAATCTCCTCCCTTCACCAGAGTCTATCATCAAGTTTGAGGCGACCAAGTTCAGTGTCAGTGAGCCCAAAGAGGCGGGCTCTGTTTCCACTGTGAAGATTCCTGTGTTGCGATTGGGCGATGCCTCCAAGGTGTCATTGGTCCGCGTTCACACCAAGGACGGGTCAGCTGCCTCCGGCAAGGACTACCATCCTGTTTCACAAGGTGACGACCGAATGATTACTGTTTGTGTTTTTCTGTCAGGTAAGAGAATGAGTGGGGAGGTTAGGGACTGGTGAAGAAGACATAAGTAGGAACACCTGAAGCCCTGTGTCACTGTACTGAGAGACTCCTCATGCCCTCATAATGCTGAACACACTCATGTCTGTCTGTTTGTCTGTCTGTCTGTCTGCGTATTGCAGATGTTGAGTTCAAGCAGGGGGAGATCAAGCACATTGTAGAGGTGGAGGTGCTGTACGATGGAGTCAGAGAGATGAGAGAAGCCTTCACTGTCCACCTGCAACCTGATGACAACATGGTGGCTGAGACACAGGTGAAGGAAACAATGTAATACACACCTGGAACCACCTGTCAATCAATCATACCTTCATACACACCTGGAACCACCTGTCAATCAATCGTACCTTCATACACACCTGGAACCACCTGTCAATCAATCATACCTTCATACACACCTGGAACCACCTGTCAATCAATCATACCTTCATACACACCTGGAACCACCTGTCAATCAA
>CM055746.1:15766515-15769015 GCA_029465975.1 Dallia pectoralis | reverse complement strand
ATAATGAGCCACCAGGTGGCAACATTGCAGGAAACTATTAACAATATGCAGCAGAATGTGTTGTCTAATGCTTATTTTACCAGCACCTAACAGAGAATGAACAGGGCAGTAATTTACTAAAACCGGTCCCCTCACAGTTTCTGACAGCCACCTAATCAGGTATCAGCCCGCTCTCAGTGAACAGATGGAGAGAACTGTGTGTTGTTTCACCACATACCATGACCCAGATGACAGCCTAAATCACATAACACACTGACCCAGATGACAGCCTAAATCACATAACACACTGACCCAGATGACAGCCTAAATCACATAACACACTGACCCAGATGACAGCCTAAATCACATAACACACTGACCCAGATGACAGCCTAAATCACATAACACACTGACCCAGATGACAGCCTAAATCACATAACACACTGACTCAGATGACAGCCTAAATCACATAACACACTGACCCAGATGACAGCCTAAATCACATAACACACTGACCCAGATGACAGCCTAAATCACATAACGCACTGACCCAGATGACAGCCTAAATCACATAACACACTGACCCAGATGACAGCCTAAATCACATAACACACTGACCCAGATGACAGCCTAAATCACATAACACACTGACCCAGATGACAGCCTAAATCATATAACACACTGACCCAGATGACAGCCTAAATCACATAACACACTGACTCAGATGACAGCCTAAATCACATAACACACTGACCCAGATGACAGCCTAAATCACATAACACACTGACCCAGATGACAGCCTAAATCACATAACGCACTGACCCAGATGAAAGCCTAAATCACATAACACACTGACCCAGATGACAGCCTAAATCACATAACACACTGACCCAGATGACAGCCTAAATCACATAACACACTGACCCAGATGACAGCCTAAATCACATAACACACTGACCCAGATGACAGCCTAAATCACATTAAGCACTGACCCAGATGACAGCCTAAATCACATAACACACTGACCCAGATGACAGCCTAAATCACATAACGCACTGACCCAGATGACAGCCTAAATCACATTAAGCACTGACCCAGATGACAGCCTAAATCACATAACGCACTGACCCAGATGACAGCCTAAATCACATTAAGCACTGACCCAGATGACAGATGACAGCCTAAATCACATAACAGGGTAATATAACGCCATATCGTTAGATTTCAGGTCGGCCTTTGTTATTCTTCTAGGTTGTTGTTTGACAAACAGACATGTGATAGTTTTACATTACCTGTCATTAGATAGTTGGAGAATCATTAATCAGAAAACCGAACTGAAAAAGTGTCCTTTGACGGAAGCGTATTTTATGTCAGAGAGAACTGTGGTGTCCCTCAGGGGTTCTGCATGGGGCCATCGCTCAGTTTGTACAAATGACGAGCCGTCAGTCTTACAGGAAGCTAGAATAATGATTCCTACTCACGCACACACACATGCGTGAACACACAAACACACTGTACCTGTACGCTTTCAAAGGCAGGAAGCACCCCGAGACTGAAACAAGATCTTAGCATCAAAGTGGGTAAGAAATAGCCTGTTGTAAATACGTCTAAAACTAGGAGCATTGAATTTGGTTGAGTTACTTTATTGTTTTAAACAGATAAACCAACATTTCATGGCAAAACGGGGATATTGAAGTGACACAAACACACACAACATTGTTTTGTTGTTGATCATGTAGGATTGTTTGTTTACATGTTTACATGTTGTGTGTGGACCCCAGGAAGAATAGCGGATGCATTTATTGCAAAAGCTAATGGGGATCTTAATAAAATAAATTAAAAATGTATCGTGGGGACCCACGGCTGCTGCCCAATGCACACACACACACACACACACACCTGACGCTCACTATTAAACATGTTCTGTTGTTCTGGATAGCAGACATCTTTAGCAGCAAGTGGGAGATGTTTTCAGTTGCATCTCGGCTCCCAGATGATTATTTTACTCTAAGTAGCTTCCAAACGCTCGTACCTCTCGTACACATTGAGCGAAATAACGTCTTTAGACATCAGTAACCACAGGGAGAACAGCAGGGGGTCTGTAAAACGTCCTGATTATTCACAGGTTTTAAATATTTACCACAGAGCAGACATTACAAATAACTTCCTCCCCAGGGCATTAACTACCCTAAACAAAGTAGGACCACACACACACACACACACACATACACATGAACATACACACACACATGAACACATGAACACAAACACATCCATACACAGACGCGCACACATGCAGATACACACATACACCTAAACATACACACACATCTACACACACACACACACACATACAGATACACACACACACACACACACACACACACACACATCTACACACACACACACACACACACACACACACATCTACACACACACAGGTCAAGCAACATGGAAACAACAACTAAGGATATAAACAGAAATTTCACTCCTAACTTTCTTTCTGTCTCTTATCCCACCA
>CM055746.1:15609015-15761515 GCA_029465975.1 Dallia pectoralis | reverse complement strand
CAGACATTTAAAACTGAATATAACCATATCCCAAGCCCTGATCTTAAACCTACCAGCATATAGTCCCAGCCCTGATCTTAAACCTACCAGCATATAGTCCCAGCCCTGATCTTATACCTACCAGCATATAGTCCCAGCCCTGATCCTAAACCTACCAGCATATAGTCCAAGCCCTGATCTTAAACCTACCAGCATATAGTCCAAGCCCTGATCTTAAACCTACCATCATATAGTCCAAGCCCTGATCCTAAACCTACCAGCATATAGTCCCAGCCCTGATCCTAAACCTACCAGCATATAGTCCCAGCCCTGATCTTAAACCTACCAGCATATAGTCCCAGCCCTGATCTTAAACCTACCAGCATATAGTCCCAGCCCTGATCTTAAACCTACCAGCATATAGTCCCAGCCCTGATCCTAAACCTACCAGCATATAGTCCCAGCCCTGATCTTAAACCTACCAGCATATAGTCCAAGCCCTGATCTTAAACCTACTAGCATATAGTCCAAGCCCTGATCCTAAACCTACCAGCATATAGTCCCAGCCCTGATCTTAAACCTACCAGCATATAGTCCCAGCCCTGATCCTAAACCTACCAGCATATAGTCCCAGCCCTGATCTTAAACCTACCAGCATATAGTCCCAGCCCTGATCTTAAACCTACCAGCATATAGTCCCAGCCCTGATCTTAAACCTACCAGCATATAGTCCAAGCCCTGATCTTAAACCTACCAGCATATAGTCCCAGCCCTGATCCTAAACCTACCAGCATATAGTCCCAGCCCTGATCTTAAACCTACCAGCATATAGTCCCAGCCCTGATCCTAAACCTACCAGCATATAGTCCCAGCCCTGATCTTAAACCTACCAGCATATAGTCCCAGCCCTGATCTTAAACCTACCAGCATATAGTCCCAGCCCTGATCTTATACCTACCAGCATATAGTCCCAGCCCTGATCCTAAACCTACCAGCATATAGTCCCAGCCCTGATCTTAAACCTACCAGCATATAGTCCCAGCCCTGATCTTAAACCTACCAGCATATAGTCCCAGCCCTGATCTTAAACCTACCAGCATATAGTCCAAGCCCTGATCTTAAACCTACCATCATATAGTCCCAGCCCTGATCCTAAACCTACCAGCATATAGTCCCAGCCCTGATCCTAAACCTACCAGCATATAGTCCCAGCCCTGATCTTAAACCTACCAGCATATAGTCCCAGCCCTGATCTTAAACCTACCAGCATATAGTCCCAGCCCTGATCTTAAACCTACCAGCATATAGTCCCAGCCCTGATCTTAAACCTACCAGCATATAGTCCAAGCCCTGATCTTAAACCTACCATCATATAGTCCCAGCCCTGATCCTAAACCTACCAGCATATAGTCCCAGCCCTGATCCTAAACCTACCAGCATATAGTCCCAGCCCTGATCTTAAACCTACCAGCATATAGTCCCAGCCCTGATCTTAAACCTACCAGCATATAGTCCCAGCCCTGATCTTAAACCTACCAGCATATAGTCCCAGCCCTGATCTTAAACCTACCAGCATATAGTCCCAGCCCTGATCTTAAACCTACCAGCATATAGTCCCAGCCCTGATCTTAAACCTACCAGCATATAGTCCCAGCCCTGATCTTAAACCTACCAGCATATAGTCCCAGCCCTGATCTTAAACCTACCAGCATATAGTCCCAGCCCCTGCATATAGTCCTAAACCTACCAGCATATAGTCCCAGCCCTGATCTTAAACCTACCAGCATATAGTCCCAGCCCTGATCTTAAACCTACCAGCATATAGTCCCAGCCCTGATCTTAAACCTACCAGCATATAGTCCCAGCCCTGATCTTAAACCTACCAGCATATAGTCCCAGCCCTGATCTTAAACCTACCAGCATATAGTCCCAGCCCTGATCTTAAACCAGCCCTGATCTTAAACCTACCAGCATATAGTCCCAGCCCTGATCTTAAACCTACCAGCATATAGTCCAAGCCCTGATCTTAAACCTACCAGCATATAGTCCCAGCCCTGATCTTAAACCTACCAGCATATAGTCCCAGCCCTGATCTTAAACCTACCAGCATATAGTCCCAGCCCTGATCTTAAACCTACCAGCATATAGTCCCAGCCCTGATCTTAAACCTACCAGCATATAGTCCCAGCCCTGATCTTAAACCTACCAGCATATAGTCCCAGCCCTGATCTTAAACCTACCAGCATATAGTCCCAGCCCTGATCCTAAACCTACCAGCATATAGTCCCAGCCCTGATCTTAAACCTACCAGCATATAGTCCCAGCCCTGATCTTAAACCTACCAGCATATAGTCCCAGCCCTGATCTTAAACCTACCAGCATATAGTCCCAGCCCTGATCTTAAACCTACCAGCATATAGTCCAAGCCCTGATCTTAAACCTACCAGCATATAGTCCCAGCCCTGATCTTAAACCTACCAGCATATAGTCCAAGCCCTGATCTTAAACCTACCAGCATATAGTCCCAGCCCTGATCTTAAACCTACCAGCATATAGTCCCAGCCCTGATCTTAAACCTACCAGCATATAGTCCCAGCCCTGATCTTATACCTACCAGCATATAGTCCCAGCCCTGATCCTAAACCTACCAGCATATAGTCCCAGCCCTGATCCTAAACCTACCAGCATATAGTCCCAGCCCTGATCTTAAACCTACCAGCATATAGTCCCAGCCCTGATCCTAAACCTACCAGCATATAGTCCAAGCCCTGATCTTAAACCTACCAGCATATAGTCCCAGCCCTGATCTTAAACCTACCAGCATATAGTCCCAGCCCTGATCCTAAACCTACCAGCATATAGTCCCAGCCCTGATCTTAAACCTACCAGCATATAGTCCAAGCCCTGATCTTAAACCTACCAGCATATAGTCCCAGCCCTGATCTTAAACCTACCAGCATATAGTCCCAGCCCTGATCTTAAACCTACCAGCATATAGTCCCAGCCCTGATCCTAAACCTACCAGCATATAGTCCAAGCCCTGATCTTAAACCTACCAGCATATAGTCCCAGCCCTGATCTTAAACCTACCAGCATATAGTCCCAGCCCTGATCTTAAACCTACCAGCATATAGTCCCAGCCCTGATCCTAAACCTACCAGCATATAGTCCCAGCCCTGATCTTAAACCTACCAGCATATAGTCCCAGCCCTGATCTTAAACCTACCAGCATATAGTCCCAGCCCTGATCTTAAACCTACCAGCATATAGTCCAAGCCCTGATCTTAAACCTACCAGCATATAGTCCCAGCCCTGATCCTAAACCTACCAGCATATAGTCCCAGCCCTGACCCCTGACTACATCCAGTCTCTCTATCCACATGTGTTGACCTTCTGATGACCTTCTGATGGGTTGTATCTTCTTGTATACGTCCCTGCTCTACCTGGTCTAGGTGTTTGTCTACAACAGGAGGAGAAGCTGCACCTCTACTGGTATCAGATTGAATCCATAATCCACTTCAGTCAGGTCATGTTTAATGGACACCCTGTCACTTCACCATCTCCTCTCCCTTCTTCTCCCCCTCTCCTCCCCATCTCCCCTTTTCCCTGCCCCCCCCCCTTCTTCTCCCCCTCTCCTCCCCTCACGCCCCCTCTACCCTTTTCCTCGTCCCCTCTCCTCCCCTCTCTCTCCCTCCCTCCCCCACTCCTCCCCTCTCGTCCCCTCTCTCTCCCCTCCCTCCCCTTCTCCTCCCCCCCCCTCTTCTCCCTCTCCCTCCCTCCCCCTTCTCCTCCCCTCTTCTCCCCTCTCTCTCACTCCCCCTTCTCCCCCTCCCTCCCCCTCCCCCCTCCTCCCCTCTCTCTCCCTCCCTCCCCCTCTCCCCCTCTCCTCCTCTCTCTCTCCCTCCCTCTCCCCTGTCCTCCTCTCTCCCCTCCCTCTCCTCCTCTCTCTCTCCCTCCCTCTCCCCCTCTCCTCCTCTCTCCCTCCCTCCCCCTCTCCTCCCCTCTCCTGCCCTCTCTCCCTCCCTCCCCCTCTCCTCCCCTCTCTCTCCCTCCCTTGCTCCCTCTTCTAGGTGCGTGACTACTCAGGCTTGTACAGGGTGATTCTGCTTCCTTGCACCACAGCCCTGAACGTGGAGTTCAGCCTGCCTCCTGTCTGTCACCCCAGAGAGCTGGTCACCTTTGACCTGGACATACGCTTCCAACAGGTAAAGTGCCATACGGAACCAACAGGTTGTGTGTTGATTGTGTATTACACAGTTTTCCCCTTCTTGAGATCCTGTAATCACCCCCCCACCACCTCTGCTACTCCCTCCTTCTACCAAACCGCCCCTTCACCCCCCACCCCATTCAGGTCAGCGACCCGGTGGCGGTTGAGTTCAGTCTCAACACTCAGATGTTCCTGTTGACCAAGAGGACCTTGTGGATCTCTGATGGATCCATGGGCTTCGGACAGGAGAACGACGTGGCTTTCTCCGAAGGTAGGTGACAGACAGACTGGAGGATGTGACCTATTCAGAGCTCCTCCCTCCCTCTCTCACATCACTTCCTCTTCCTCACCAGGCGATACTATCTACGGCCGTGTGATGGTGGACCCAGTCCAGAACCTGGGGGACTCTTTCTTTTGCAGCATTGAGAAGGTGTACCTGTGCACCGGCGCGGATGGATACGTGCCGAAGTACAACCCGGACAAGTTTGAGTTTGGCTGCCTGGCCGACTCTCCATCTCTACTCTACCGCTTCAAGATCATAGTAAGACGGCTGACCAATGTCACTCAAATAGTTGCTCATTCAGTCAGGCAGGCTCTGAAGGAAACATGAAGTTATCCACTACAATGATTAGTCACACCTCCAAACTGTCACAGCTGACTAGTTACAAATCTGACTTGTATTCTTTAAATTAGCACGTCCACACATCTAAAGTCAACCCTGGTTGTCATAACGATTACGCCCTTTTCTGTCAAATTAAGAGAACGTCTAAATGTCCTAATATTGAGGTCAAAATACGACTAGATATTTTAGTTGAATAAATCATGAGAGTACCAGATGAATATAGCACAGGGCCTAGATGCAAGTTGAATTATGAATGTAATCAGAGACTCTCTGATGCCATAGAGACCTAAAAGGATATTGGATAGATGACAAGCTCATCTCAGTGAAATTAATAACCCAAATATCCCATTACTCCGTAGACATGTCTGCCTCTCAATGCCAGATGTTATTCTGGGTTTTATCTCAGCAATTTACCAAAGTCAATATTTATTAGGTTTATTGGGTTTTTATTATTCTCCTTGTTGTCTGACTGGGGACCGCTCTATCTGTCCCAGTGACCGCTCTATCTGTCCCAGCTATATAAATGTAATGAATTATTATTATTACTGAAACAGATAGAGTTCACTGGACAGGTAGAGCGGTCACTGAAACAGATAGAGAGTTCACTGGACAGGTAGAGCGGTCACTGGGACAGATAGAGAGTTCACTGGACAGGTAGAGCGGTCACTGGGACAGATACAGTTCACTGGACAGGTAGAGCGGTCACTGGGAGAGATAGAGCGGTCACTGGGACAGATAGAGAGTTCACTGGGACAGATAGAGCGGTCACTGGGACAGATAGAGAGTTCACTAGGACATATAGAGTGGTCACTGGGACACATAGAGCGGTCACTAGGACAGATAGAGCGGTCACTAGGACAGATAGAGCGGTCACTGGGACACATAGAGTGGTCACTAGGACAGATAGAGCGGTCACAGGACAGATAGAGCAGTCACTGAAACAGATAGAGCGGTCACTGGGACAGATAGAGCGGTCACTGGGACAGATAGAGCGGTCACTGGGACAGATAGAGTTCACTGGACAGGTAGAGCGGTCACTGGGACAGATACAGTTCACTGGACAGGTAGAGCGGTCACTGGGAGAGATAGAGCGGTCACTGGGACAGATAGAGAGTTCACTGGGACAGATAGAGCGGTCACTGGGACAGATAGAGAGTTCACTAGGACATATAGAGTGGTCACTGGGACACATAGAGCGGTCACTAGGACAGATAGAGTGGTCACTGGGACACATAGAGCGGTCACTAGGACAGATAGAGCGGTCACTAGGACAGATAGAGCGGTCACTGGGACACATAGAGTGGTCACTAGGACAGATAGAGCGGTCACAGGACAGATAGAGCAGTCACTGAAACAGATAGAGCGGTCACTGGGACAGATAGAGCGGTCACTGGGACAGATAGAGCGGTCACTGGGACGGCTCTATCTGTCCTAGTGACCACTCTATGTGTCCCAGTGACCACTCTATCTGTCCCAGTGACCGCTCTATCTGTCCCAGTGACCGCTCTATGTGTCCCAGTGACCACTCTATCTGTCCCAGTGACCGCTCTATCTGTCCCAGTGACCGCTCTATCTGTTCTAGTGACCGCTCTATGTGTCCCATATCCACACATCTATACCCCTAACCCTTCCTCCCTATATCCCCCACATCTCCCCCTTTCTAATCCTGCCCCTTCATTTGGTTTCCTCCCCCTCTACAGGATAAGGCCCAGCCTGAGACCCAGGCCAGTGGGTTTGGTGATGTGGGCTTTAATGCTGTGTTGGCTGTAGACGACCCCACAGCTCTCTCTCTGGTCAGACAGCCTGGATCAGACGGGTTCAGACTGGACTCGACCGCCATGTTCCAGGTGCTGTTTCACATACTGTTACACTGTCTCACATACTGTTACACTGTCTCACATACTGTTACACTGTCTCACATACTGTTACACTGTCTCACATACGGCTATTATAGTTTTGATTAGCTGTCTTCTATCACAAATACAGCTTTGAATTACACCATGCACTTAGTTTGTGCATTGGATTACTACATTTGGATTTCTCTCTGGGGGTCTATTTCAATGTCTCCGCAGTTTAATTCAACTAGCGTCAGAGGATTAGTAATTACAGTCAGCACTGATTAGCAGCGTTCAGATTGGACACAGACACATTTTCAATTCCAAACAAATACGAGGCTACATTGTGAAAACCTCCAACTGTCCCTTTAACCTCCTGTACCCAGGTGGCTGCTGGCCGTGAGTGGTTCATCCACACCATCTACACGGTCCGCTCTAGAGACCACGACCACCGGGTCATCAGCAAGAGGAGCCAGGAATACCACCACGCCCTGGTTGCCAGGGGGAACGACCTCCCCGTGAACCCAGAGCTCACTAGTCGAGGACAGCGTGCGAGGAGGTCAGTAGGCGGTGCGGCGGTGCCCGGCGTGGCCGAGGACATCGGTGAAGCCAGCAGCCGCGGCACAAACATCATGCACATCGCCCTGGATCGTACCAAGAGGAGTAGAGCAGCGGGGGTGGACGAGATGTACGCCGACGGGCTGGAACCACGGGAGCTCAGCGGGGGGGGGGAGGGGGTGCTGACAGTGGTGGGAGGGTTGATGGGACTGCTGCTCACCTTGCTCATTGTCATCGTCGTTGTCCTGGCGATCCGGTTTAGGCGGAAGAGCTTGAGGAGGGAGGGCGTGAAGGGCTCGGCCAGCACGGAACCGATGATCGTAGCCAGGATGAACGACTGCAGCAACAGCACCGAGGTCTGAGAGAAAAGACAGATGGAATAAAGTGAGGATGGAAATACAGATGGAATAAAGTGAGGATGGATGGAAATACAGATGGAATAAATAAAGTGAGGATAGATGGAAATACCGATGGAATAAATAAAGTCAGGATGAATGAAAATACAGATGGAATAATTATAGTGAGGATGGATGGAAATACAGATGGAATAAATAAAGTGAGGATGGATGAAAATACAGATGGAATAAATAAAGTGAGGATAGATGGAAATACAGATGGAATAAATAAAGTGAGGATAGATGGAAATACAGATGGAATAAATAAAGTCAGGATGAATGAAAATACAGATGGAATAAATAAAGTGAGGATGGATGGAAATACAGATGGAATAAATAAAGTGAGGATGGATGGAAATACAGATGAAATAAATAAAGTGAGGATGGATGGAAATACAGATGGAATAAATAAAGTGACGATAGATGAAAATACAGATGGAATAAATAAAGTGAGGATGGATGGAAATACAGATGGAATAAATAAAGTGAGGATGGATGGAAATACAGATGGAATAAATAAAGTGAGGATGAATGGAAATACAGATGGAATAAATAAAGTGAGGATGAATGGATAAAAATAATTATTTCAGGAAGAATGATGGATGGATGAAAAGAAAGATGGAATTGTTATAAAAAGAATGGATGGATGGAAAAAAGGAATAGGTAAAGTAAAGATGTATGTATGAGAACAAACATGGAAGCATTAAAGGAAAGATGGATAGATGAATGGAAAGACTACCGATATTTAGGATCTTTGTATTGTTAATTTCTTTCTTTTTATACACTTTAACTGGAATAATGGATATCCCTGAAACTCAAGGCTGTGCCGTGGTGATTGAAAGTGTCATCCTTGTATATTTATTTATAAAATACTTTAAACTGTCACAACTCCCTTTGAGAAAAACCATTTTCCTGGTGACGGTGTTCAACAACAGCATCTTTTATTTTTGATAATATCCCGGTTTTGCTTGTCCTTCGGTGTGCTGTTTCAAGTGCCTACAGCAGATACACACAGACACATGGAGTCTGCTCTTCAGTCGATAGCTAACCTCCCCACCAATTAGGGGCTCTCATGCTAGACACTAATTGGTTCTTGACCAATGGGGGGCCATTATCCAGGCTTAAATGTAGTTCTTATGTTACAACTTTGAAACGTTCATTCAACCTAACTGAGGGCATCACAGCCAACTGTTTTTCTTTAAAGCATAAACTATACCATTGTTTTATTATATGCTATATATTATATAGATAATCGATACAATGTTGTTATAATAATGGAGTAGTACAATACCCTTTATATAATAAAATAAAAATAGGATAAATAAAATGTCTTTTAACTGAGGTGTTTACTTTTATGAGTATAATATTTCCTGTTCCTGTGTGTTAGTTTTTTCAGGCTTCTGTCACATCTACTGCTTTAAGAGGGTTTTAGCTTTTTGCATGTTATTTCACTGCCTAGTTGTTTGCTGTTATCATGTTCATACTCTTCAAGTTACACACTGGGTTGGTAACAAAAATGAAACACTTATCACTGGATCAATGAAAACAAGACACAGGCTGCATTTTGACCAATCACGTCAGCTTTAAAAAAGATTGGATGTGAAATGATCTGATGTGATTTGTCAAAAGTCTTTGATGGTGTTGTACCACTGACAATCACGTCGTTCCACAGGATGTGGCACTCACAGGATGTGGTATTCACAGGATGTGGCACTCGCAGGATGTGGTATTCACAGGATGTGGCACTCGCAGGATGTGGTATTCACAGGATGTGGCACTCACAGGATGTGGCACTCACAGGATGTGGCAATCACAGGATGTGGCACTCGCAGGATGTGGCACTCACAGGATGTGGCACTCACAGGATGTGGCACTCACAGGATGTGGCACTCACAGGATGTGGCAATCACAGGATGTGGCACTCGCAGGATGTGGCACTCACAGGATGTGGCAATCACAGGATGTGGCACTCACAGGATGTGGCACTCGCAGGATGTGGAAATCACAGGATGTGGCACTCGCAGGATGTGGCACTCACAGGATGTGGCACTCACAGGATGTGGCACTCACAGGATGTGGAAATCACAGGATGTGGCACTCACAGGATGTGGCAATCACAGCATGTGGCACTCGCATGATGTGGCACTCACAGGATGTGGCACCCACAGGATGTGGCAATCACAGGATGTGGCATCTCTCCAGACTGACTGAGTGAACAGACTCATTATCCGATTGAGCAGGTTCCTACCACTGTATTTACTCACAAACATATTCTAGCCCAGTGATAAAAATTGGGACCCAATGGAAGTGTACTTCTTAGGAAATAGGGTGCCAAAGGAAATGTACTACCTAGGGACCCTTTCTGTGGTAATGTTGCACACACTGCAGTGCTGTGAATATCTACAAATGTTTTTTGTACTTTGTTAAGTCTTTTAATATTTCATGTTGTTCATGTGACCGGAATGTCAATGTTGTTTTGTGGAGAGGAAGTCACACAAAGTAAAGATTCATTATCCGAGAAAAACGCTGGGTCCATGAATCTGGTGCGTGAACTACCACCCTATTCACTAAATAGTACACTATATTATACTAGAGAGGTGGTCTGATGAAGTGCACTGTCCAGGAGTTTCGGGGTCGTTTGGAGTGAATGCTCAACCTGAACCTTTTGTGTGATTTCACCGTACATTGGGGAAATGTGTCAATGTTTGGCCAGACAATCAAATCTTTCAACTATGTGTGTAATCTGGTCCTTCTTTTATGTTGGAGGCCACTGCTAGTCAGGACCTTGGAGGGAGTTGTGTGCTACTCTGAATCTTGGATCATTTAGAATGATATTATTCGGCAGGGGCAGATCTGGGGAGTGCTGATCCTGGATCATAATAATATTAAATGGAGTTGTGGATCTGATCCATGACTATAATATTACATTTATTATGGGATCTGATCCATGACCATACTATTACATTTATTATGGGATCTGATCCATGACCATACTATTACATTTATTATGGGATCTGATCCATGACCATACTATTACATTTATTATGGGATCTGATCCATGACCATACTATTACATTTATTATGGGATCTGATCCATGACTATAATATTACATTTATTATGGGATCTGATCCATGACCATACTATTACATTTATTATGGGATCTGATCCATGACCATACTATTACATTTATTATGGGATCTGATCCATGACCATACTATTACATTTATTATGGGATCTGATCCATGACCATACTATTACATTTATTATGGGATCTGATCCATGACCATACTATTACATTTATTATGGGATCTGATCCATGACCATACTATTACATTTATTATGGGATCTGATCCATGACCATACTATTACATTTATTATGGGATCTGATCCATGACCATACTATTACATTTATTATGGGATCTGATCCATGACCATACTATTACATTTATTATGGGATCTGATCCATTACCAAAATATTCAATTGATTATGAGATCTGATCCATGATCACAAGATGAAATGAACCTGACAATCTGAATCACATTAGAAATAATGAGACGAGATAAGCAGTCCTACTCTGAGACAAATTATAATGCACTTTTTTGATAAAAGGCAAATTTCTTACATACTGTTTCTAACAAAGCTATGCAATGAAATGAGTCCACAGGAAGACCCGTCCCAGGTACCTTCGCAGGTGAATGGGACGGTTGTACTATAATGTTGATCCACACGGGTTAAACTTTACATTTAGTGTGTGTATTTTCAGAATGGCAGTTTAATGTTTGTGTTTATGACTAATCAATGTGTCAGGTGTGGGGGGGCGATCTAAACACTGCTTATTTGTGACAGCGTTTTAATCACATCAATAAATATGTTCTGCAATGTTTGTAGACTGTTTATTTATTTTTTCAGGTTTGGTCAAGCTTATGAAAAACATGTTACTGTAGACATACTGATTACAGAACAGTGTTACAAATCGTCTTTGTAGGACCCGTGTTTAGTGCAGACGGAGGCTACACTGCAACTGTAAGGATGCCTGCAGTGATTCATCTATAACAGTTGTTCACATTTTAGGTTTGAGAATGCTTGAAAAAAACAAACCTTAACCAAGTACTTTCATTTAAACAGACACATTTACGCATTCAGCAGACATTGACTTCTAGGTACCTACACATTTAGGTAGGTTATATGTTCCAGAATACACTGTGAATACTAACCTCACAAGCACTTTTGTGGGACAAAAGGGTGGATCAATGATAAATATATCTAGGCTTGTTTACAAATTCTTGTTAGTTGATAATAAAAAGTATTATGTACTTAAATCCAATTAGAGGTTCGGCGTTGCAAATGAGAATTTGTTTTCTCAATCGGCCTACCTGGTTAAATAACGGTTAAATAAAGGTTAAATAACAGAGATGTTTAGACAACATTAGGATGACTGTTGTGTTTCATGGTGACATTTTGAATCTCGTATAGATGTATAAAGTGTTTGAAATACTTTTGAGAAAATGTTATGAGCAGCGTCACATTTTAGTAGCCTACTTGTTAAGTTTTACAACCAAATATTAAACTATAAACTAAGTTTGTTTAATTGACATGCCTTCAAAACAGAGAATGTTACAGGATAATAGGAAGTTTTGACTGAACTACTACTTTGTAGTCGAGTCCCTACTGCTTGTAATGATGTCCTACTCATGTACACTCAAAAAGTGACCCATTAATTATAGAGGGTCAGGATTTGTGCTCTAGACACACATAAACCTCACGGCATGTGTCTATAGCAGATCAACAGCTATGGCTACATGCTCAAGACATCTTGTTATGCCAATCTTCGCAGAACAGCTTGTGAGATATGTAATCTAACCATGCATGGGAGCAGGACACGATGGGCTGTACTACATGTATATTAACCTGAGCTCAACCTGCAACCAAAGGCTCTTGACCTGACTCTGCTGAGAGTGTTGTTTGCTGCTCCAGGTCTGCAAGACTTTAAAAAAGCTTTAAATGTAAAAAACAATTGACTGTCTCTGCCTTACTCATTACAATGTCCACTACAAGATGAACCAAACAGACGTTTTTATAGAGACGTCTTTTGACATTAACACAAAGTACATACAACAAAACCCAGGTAGCCATCTTCGTCATCAATCACATGATCCAGGTAGCCATCTACGTCATCAGTCACATGACCCAGCGCTTCCGGGTTCTTCTCTACGGAAACGTGGGCAGCTGGTAAACAACATGGCTACGGGATCCTACAGCGGGGGAAGCGAGCTACAGAGAGAGCTGATCTGTGCCATCTGCCTTGACTACTTCAACGACCCCGTCATCCTGAAATGCGGACACAACTTCTGCAAATTCTGCATCCTGACGCACTGGGACGAGAATGGAGGAGAGGACGTCGGTTATCAATGTCCCGAGTGCCGAATGGTCTGTTGTGCCTCAATGCTAATATGCTAGGTTGTTATTTTATCTGCTGGAGGTCCCAACAATGCTAATATGCTAGGTTGTTATTATATCTGCTGTATGTCCCAACAATGCTAATATGCTAGGTTGTTATTATATCTGCTGGAGGTCCCAACAATGCTAATATGCTAGGTTGTTATTATATCTGTTGTATGTCCCAACAATGCTAATATGCGAGGTTGTTATTATATGTGCTGGAGGTCCCAACAATGCTAATATGCTAGGTTGTTATTATATCTGTTGTATGTCCCAACAATGCTAATATGCTAGGTTGTTATTATATCTGCTGGAGGTCCCAACAATGCTAATATGCTAGGTTGTTATTATATCTGTTGTATGTCCCAACAATGCTAATATGCTAGGTTGTTATTATATGTGCTGGAGGTCCCAACAATGCTAATATGCTAGGTTGTTATTATATCTGTTGTATGTCCCAACAATGCTAATATGCTAGGTTGTTATTATATGTGCTGGAGGTCCCAACAATGCTAATATGCTAGGTTGTTATTATATCTGTTGTATGTCCCAACAATGCTAATATGCTAGGTTGTTATTATATCTGTTGTATGTCCCAACAATGCTAATATGCTAGGTTGTTATTATATCTGTTGTATGTCCCAACAATGCTAATATGCTAGGTTGTTATTATATCTGTTGTATGTCCCAACAATGCTACTATGCTAGGTTGTTATTATATCTTCTGTAGGTCCCAACTAACATATGCGTGATCTGTAGGTCGTGCCTTTGTTGTTCTAGAAATAATTTAGAAATTATTCCAAAACACAAACTGGCACCCTCATGATTTTACACATGTATATTTTTAAATGTTGTCTGTCTCCCGTTGTCAGTCTCAGACACTACCTCATAGTAGCTGTGGTTGTAGCAGGTTATTGTCACATCGACCTCCACTGGTGTTTTTGGACGTGTTTATTCACTTGTCTCTTCCCCCATCCCCCACACAGCCCTTCACCCACACAGGCCCCTACCATTACTTAAGTTTCTGTCCGCAATGAGCAAAAGTCTATCTTTGCACTGCTTTCCTACCTCTTGCACTTATCTCGCCGTGTGTCACCCGCTCTAGCTAATTGTTTTCTCTTACGCTCTCTGTTTTTTTCCTCAGATATTTTACAAGAAAAGCTTCACGAAGAACTACTTGGTTAAGAACCTCGTGGATAAGCTCAGCGACTTGGACTGCCTGAAGTCGTGTTCCCCGCCGGCCGCCTCCAAGCCGATCAAAGTGGACGGGAAATGCGAGAGACACGGCGAGGAGCTGAAACTCTACTGTCACACGGATAACAAACCCATCTGCGTGGTCTGCAGGGAGTCCAGGACACACAGGTAACACCCGGAACCAGTGTTTAAAAGGGACTCAACTGGGTCCTTCCTGACAGATTTGATCAAAGGAACAGAACAAAGGGATTGGCCCCTCTACTCATTCAACTACTTCTTCGGGGGAAATGTGCCAAGGCCTTGCATGTAACAGTTGTTATCTGTTATTGCTGTGTTGTGTTGATGATTAATGACATTTTACCCGGGCACTTATCTACGCACCTGTTCCACAACATCCACTTGTTTATAGATGTTGACCAATGGCTTCCACATCATCTAGAGTCGTATTGGCATACAGGTGTTAGATTTCAGGCCTAACCATCAACAGGAAGTGCAGTCGGTCCCTGTTTGAGGAGGATAAGATGTATTCGTGGTTTATGATAAGAGACGCACACAGCTGGTTCCGCCCGGGGTCATTATCTCACTCTGAACTAAGCTTAGAGGTCACAGAGATGCCACATTGTTTGTTTGGATAAGGGGCTGTCCTTCACCTTGAGTCCACAATATCATCATATCCTTTCTCCGCCCGTTGTTATTATTCCCTTCATACCAGGAATTCTCATGTCCTGTTAAGAGGTGATATGACTCACGGTGACCTCGTGGTGACCCCCTGATGTGTAACAAATACCACTTGTAGCACTGTAACAAAGGTGTCGTATGAAGTCCTCTATGTTCCCATCATATTTCAGACACCATGATGTGGCTCCAGTTCCAGAGGTGCTAGAGGACATGAAGGTGCGTCCAACAATACAAATCAGCTAAATGGCCTCTTTCTGTGTGTAGGTGTACTGTGTGGGTGTAGGTGTACTGTGTGGGTGTAGGTGTACTGTGTGGGTGTAGGTGTACTGTGTGGGTGTACTGGGCGGCAGTGGGTTGAGTCGGTTGTCTATCAATCGGAAGGTTGGTGGTTCGATCCCCGGTTCCTCCTGGGAAATTGTCGAGGTGTCCATGAGCAAGACACCTAACCCCAGCTGCTCCTGGCGAGCCTGCAGTCGCCTTGCATGGTAGACGCGGTCGTCGGTGTATGAATGGGTGAATGAATGGGTGAGTGTGACGCAGGATCTGTAAAGCGCTTTGGATAAAAGCGCTATATAAAAGCGCAGCATTTACCATTTACTGTGTGGGTGTAGGTGTACTGTGTGGGTGTAGGTGTACTGTGTGGGTGTAGGTGTACTGTGTGTTTGGGTGTATGAGTACTGTGGGTGTGTGCGTACTGTTTGTTTGGGTGTGTGTCTACGGTGTATTTTATGCCTCGTTTAGTGTGGTGATTGCCAGGCTATGTTATTACTCAATCTTTCCAGACTTCTCTGTGACACCCAGCTGTGTGTGGTGGGCTGTTCCCAGCCCGCAGGACACATTCAGCTGGACAAGTCACTAATGACCCCTTTACAGCCTGAACAGCTACTGCAAAATGGTGTTTGTGTGTTCCTTCCAGAGCGAGCTTCGCTTGAGGCTGGTGAAACTGTCATGGCAGGAGTCTGTTTGTGCCAGGGTGAAAGCTTTGGACGAGCAGACCAAAAACGAAGCGAAGGTACGCGCCAAGAAACGAGGCACACACACACACACACACCTGACTACTGGTTTACCAAACCTTATTGGCTCAAAGGGAACTCAAAATAGACCAAAGACCCAACATGGGAACATTGGAAGGATTCACCCCGTAAAGGCGATTTCTATTGTTCAAAGAGAGAGGATTATTAAAGTTGCAACATGAAACGAATGTATATAGTAATATGTATGTACGTATAGATACTTGAGACCCATTCACACCGGCGTGTGTAGAGTTGAGCACTGTGGTAGTACCTGGACCATAGAAACCAGAGTTTTTTTCACGTTAAACATTCCTGTCTTCCAGTTAAAGAAGAAGAAGCTGAAGGAGAAGATCGAGGACGACGTAGGAGCGTTGGTTCAGTTTCTGCTGGATGAGAAGGATGATCTCCTGGAGGTCGGTGCTCCCTGCAGCGTGCTGGTGGCCTTTACTCAAGAGTTTGTCATGACTGTTTCATTACGGTTGTGATGCCTTTAAATTCTTAGGCTCTGGACGCAGAGGAGGTGGCAGTGTTGGAGGTGATGGACGAGAACCTGAGGAGAGTGGAAGCGGAGATGGTTGCTGTGGGCAAACACATCGCAGAGATACACAACCACATTAGCGGCAAAACCAGCATTGAGGTTTACTTGTGACGCACACCGACTCAGATGATTCCGGGCTCACTCTGCCCCATGTCTGTCTTATCAGTGCCTGTAGAGCGTTTTCAACAATAATATTTAGTTCAGTATTATTTTCTACTTTATTTCTCTCCCTAAAAGTTTTCTCATGGTCCAGGAGAAACTGTCACCTGTGGTTCAGTTTTCCTTCAGTAGTCGTTGGTCTATAGCTACCTGTAACCACTGGTGAGCTGATAACATGTGCAGGTTATTGGGTTGTGTGAACATGTTTTTATTGAACGGCTGAAAACAACTCGTGCGCGTTGATCACTTGTTTTGTAGTAATGATTTAAAGTTAACCAACATCCTGGATTACAGTCGCAATCTGTTAGTTTTAACAACCATCACGTTGTATAAATGTGCCTTGTCCTTTATGTTACGTTATTCATTCTTCGTGCTATTTGTGTCCCCAGAGCATCACTCAGACTTACACAAAGTGAGTGTTTTTTAATTGTATTTATGCATGTTGTTATTCATGTTCAACCATTGGAGAAGCATTTACAGCCATGTGTACCCTCTCCTCTTAAAGCCTTTTCTCTCCCATCCCACAGCCCTCTTAGGGTGAACCCTCTCATAGCGTCTGTTAGCTCTCCCGGTGACTGGAATGAGTTCTCGAGACCCCATCAGCTGATCTTATGGAAGCGGATGATGCACGTTCTGCACACCAGTAAGATACACTAACACTCTCCCTACAGTCACAGAGATACACTAACACTCTCCCTACAGTCACAGAGATACACTAACACTCACTCTACTGTCACAGAGATACAATAGCACTCTCTCTACTGTCACAGAGATACAATAACACTCACTCTACTGTCACAGAGATACAATAACACTCTCTCTACTGTCACAGAGATACAATAACACTCTCTCTACTGTCACAGAGATACAATAACACTCACTCTACTGTCACAGAGATACACCAACACTCTCCCTACAGTCACAGAGATACACTAACACTCTCCCTACAGTCACAGAGATACACTAACACTCTCTCTACTGTCACAGAGATACAATAGCACTCTCTCTACTGTCACAGAGATACAATAGCACTCTCTCTACTGTCACAGAGATACACTAACACTCACTCTACTGTCACAGAGATACAATAACACTCACTCTACTGTCACAGAGATACACCAACACTCTCCCTACAGTCACAGAGATACACTAACACTCTCCCTACAGTCACAGAGATACACTAACACTCTCTCTACTGTCACAGAGATACAATAGCACTCTCTCTACTGTCACAGAGATACAATAGCACTCTCTCTACTGTCACAGAGATACACTAACACTCACTCTACTGTCACAGAGATACACTAACACTCACTCTACTGTCACAGAGATACAATAACACTCTCTCTACTGTCACAGAGATACAATAACACTCTCTCTACTGTCACAGAGATACAATAGCACTCTCTCTACTGTCACAGAGATACACTCTCTCTACTGTCACAGAGATACACTAACACTCACTCTACTGTCACAGAGATACACGAACACTCTCTCTACTGTCACAGAGATACACTAACACTCTCTCTACTGTCACAGAGATACAATAACACTCTCTCTACTGTCACAGAGATACAATAGCACTCTCTCTACTGTCACAGAGATACACTAACACTCACTCTACTGTCACAGAGATACACTAACACTCACTCTACTGTCACAGAGATACACTAACACTCTCTCTACTGTCACAGAGATACACTAACACTCACTCTACTGTCACAGAGATACACTAACACTCTCCCTACAGTCACAGAGATACACTAACACTCTCCCTACAGTCACAGAGATACACTAACACTCTCTCTACTGTCACAGAGATACAATAGCACTCTCTCTACTGTCACAGAGATACAATAGCACTCTCTCTACTGTCACAGAGATACAATAGCACTCTCTCTACTGTCACAGAGATACACTAACACTCTCTCTACTGTCACAGAGATACACTAACACTCACTCTACTGTCACAGAGATACACTAACACTCACTCTACTGTCACAGAGATACACTAACACTCTCCCTACTGTCACAGAGATACACTAACACTCAGTGGCAGACAGTCACACCCTGCTTTGTTAATTTATCAGTTATCTTTCTTTTTTGACAACCTGCCCGTCTAACCTTCCTCCTTGGATTGCTCTGTTTCCCTCCCCGACCCTTCAGTGCCTCAGAACCTAACCCTGGACCCCGACACGGCCCACCCAAACCTGGCCATTACCGACTTTGACACCAAGGTGGAGGAGGTTCGAAGCCGGAGCCAAGACCCAGATCTGCCTCAGCGCTTCACCCGTTTCTGTGGCATCCTGGCTACGGCTCGCTACTCCAGTGGGCAGCATTACTGGGAGGTAGGGCTGTTATCTATATGGGATGTTAGTGGGCAGCATTACTGGGTGGTAGGGCTGTTATCTATATGGGATGTTAGTGGGCAGCCGGTATTGAAACCCTGGGCTATTGAATCTGGTTAATTTGTTTTGGGGCTACAAAAATGTCAAGTGGCCCCTGAGTTGAGTAATCAGATTGACTAGCTGCCCTTGTGAGCCAGATGGGACACCTGGAACTGATCTTGCCATTTCCGCTGCAGCCTCAGATGGCAGCCATGTAAAGATGCCGTGTTTCAGGGGTTGATAGAGACTGCGAGGCTTTTGGTTTTGGTTAACTGGAGTGGACATGTTGACGATAATAAAATCTAATGCCGTACGCCTCACACCTCTCTACCTGGTCCTCCAGCTGTTTCATTTAATATTCATGTTAATCTATGCTGTCTGGTCAAACCTCTCTGCCTGGTCCTCCAGCTGTTTCATGTATTTAATTTACTCCAGAGTTAGCCAACATGATCGTACATGTATGATAATTAAACTCTTCAATTGGGAAACTGGCAAATGGTTTCTGGGAAACAGCAACATTTTAAAACCTCTGTGGGGACGTTTGTGTGCAGGTCAGCTGAGCGCAACAGTAAGACGATTTCTTTTTTAATTCCAGGTGGATGTGAAGGACAAGGGCGTGTGGTACTTGGGGGTGACTGGGGAGTACAGTCCCAGAAAGGGATTTGTCAACCTGTGCCCGTCGTCCGGCTACTGGAGTCTGAGTCTTCAGGACAGGCTGTACGCCAACGAAGAGGACGCCAAGATACCCCTGGCCGACTACTGGAACTCGCCGCGTGTCGGCGTCTACCTGGACTATGACGCCGGCCAGGTGTCCTTTTACGACGCCGTCACCATGAAGAAGCTGTACATGTTCGACGCCTACTTCGATGAGCCGGTGGCGCCGTTCTTCAGCCCGGGAAAGAACGACCCGGGAAGCAGACTGCAGATCTGTCACTATTACTAAGGCTGGTGGACGGAGATGTGCCAGACATTATGTCTACTTTCCTGGGTAGAAGCCCAGGCCTGTCGGCGACCATCAGTTGTTCTTAGGTCGCGTGTTCCGGAGTGGATCCTAACGATGTCGGATCAACCGTTTCAGCTGGAGTTCTGGAATGGTGCCGATTCCACTGTGGCTTTGGTGAACATTCTAGAATGTCTACATTGGAATCCTGAGAGTTCCAGGTCGATTTCACCTAGAACCCAACTTGTCCCTCATTCATATGTTACAACTTGAAACTTATTTTACGCTTTGTTTTTAGTGACGTTATTTTTTTCCATCAAACATTAACTAATCAACCATTGCAAAATACAATCGAACAACTAAATATTTGGAATGGCACCCAATAAGTTCTGAGAAGCCCGTTTTCCCAAAATAAATATCCTTTTCGGGCAGTCTCCCGCAGTTTCAATTTGAACAACTAAATGTCTCTCCGGGGAATTTATTTCCATAAAGCTTGGGACTGCTACATAACATGCCATTTTGCCTTTAATGCCTCTGGTATAAAGACACACCAGAACATCCCATAATAATCCTTGGTCCGTTTCTATAGATCCCTGCCGTGTGCTGACACAGCATTATAACCAGAACATTTCACGGATAATGACAACGCCATTCTGGTCGGCTGTGATGGCTGCTCTTAAACGCTCAACGTCCATGTGTGTCTCAGCGCAGAAAGCTGTCCAGAATGGCACCATGTTCTCTATATTGCGCACCTCTTATTTGTGAGCCGGTGGAAAACAAACCGCTGCTATGTTCAGTATAAAGTACTACTGTGTGTTGCAAACATGCAGCGCTATTGGATTTCTTTACCAGTTGTTGTCAATGTACGTAAGCTACATTTTACTCTGAACCATCACATTGGCTAATAATGATTTTTATTTGATTTTTCTCGATCGTATAACATCATGTTTGTATTGTTGTAAATAACCTTTATCACGTTTTTAACCCGAGTCTCGCTGTTACATTCCGTTTACCGTATTGACACGGATAAACCGATCGTGCTTTTTTCTCCGTTCGGTTTCTTTCTCAAGTCAGCCCTGAGGGTTTTCTCGGCTTGTCGTCATTTCATGCCAACAGTTTCAGTGTTGGTAGAGTTTTGTTCGGTGCTTAAGCACCTAAGCAGAACATAACTGTTTACGCGTTACGTGGTAAATATTTTCTTTTTGTATGTGGTCCGGTTCATCACTTTCTGGTCCTAATTGGTTCATTGGACCGTTTTCAGTCTGACTTGAATGTTACCGTTTGGGTTGTGTTCAAATGCAGGAATACACAGGTGTGCTTTGTGAACTTTGTTCCTGCGAGCGCAGCCCACGGTCAATTCAGACCCAGAGTGGCTTAAGATATCCTAATTCTACAAGCCTTTTTAATCCTAATGAAATTGTATGCAAAAAATGTTTTGTTATTTGCCTGTGGCTATCAGTGTATTTCTTTTGTTGTCTTTTTTTCTTAATTTTAAGTAATCAGGATTGTTTTAAATAAATGATTGGCCATTTTGAGAGATTGGTTTGTAATAATGCAGACCTGTTGTATCAGTAAAGTTGTGAAATAAAGCATCACAGGGCCATTTCTATTTTATTGCTCTTTACTGAAATAGTGTTTCGTTTTGGGCACCTCGAGTGCTCCAGAAATCTGGATTTTTTTTTAGGAAATAATATATAATAATATAGTTTTAAGCCCAGTAATGGAGGAGACTGTAATGAAGATTGGTTATTGGTTAGGATGAAGTTACATACACAGGTCAAATGGAGTTAACCCCTGGAGGTGTGGTTACCATTGTCATTAATATTCCTACCTGTCGTGGGTGTGGTCATCCTGTTGTGGGTGTGGTCATCATGTCGTGGGTGTGGTCATCCTGTTGATATTAACACTCCTTCTGGAGTACAAATCCCCTATATATAAAATATTAGGCTCCTGTTGTCTAATCTGGACTTAGAAATTTGGACATTCTTCATTATTTTGACTGGAACGTTGTGATGCCGATAACGACGCAGATATATCACTGGACTGATAGGATGTTATTACAACAGTTAAATTGGGTCAGTGGTGGTGCTGCAATTTTGACAAAAACTCACCTTTAAGTATCTATGTTCAACCTCTATGTGTATTGTAAGGTTGTTAGCCGTGTGACATACAATAGGAAAGAACTGTCATATCTCGATTCTATGTTTATATTGTTCGCCCTCTGCAAGTTATTTATTTCTCAACTGGTCAGATTCGATTTTAGACTTGGATTGAAGTCACAAACCTCAGAAAGCATAAAAGAGCTCTGTGGTGAAATAACTCTTACTTTAGCTTTATTTGTGTAGCACGTCTCATACAAAGTGGACATTTTATTGTCACATTATTGGGCCTGAACAGAGAACAGAACGTCAGGCATACTGGAAATACATTTAGCATAAAAAAAAGCATGAAAAGTAAACTGCATAAAAAAAGCTTACAGAAAATCACATTGAACATGGCAAACGTTTAGTAAAAGATGATAAACGGCTGTAGAAAAATGTGAGACTGAATGAGAGCGTCTTAAATTAGTAACATGAAAAATGTTCCAATCAAATTTACACTGACATTTAGCAAACTCCAGGCGCTAACATTGTCTGGCGCTAACGGCGGTTTGGTGACTGCCGAAGCTTTCTTCTGGAAACTTCTGGAGAGTTGGTGAAGCCAAGATCTATCCAACTGTTTTCTTTCTCGTTCCATGGATCACTAAAGGAGTTCAGCCTGTGTGTTAACTAGTATTTATTCCTTAAAGGAGTTCAGCCTGTGTGTTAACTAGTATTTATCCCTTAAAGGAGTTCAGCCTGTGTGTTAACTAGTATTTATACCTTAAAGGAGTTCAGCCTGTGTGTAAACTAGTATTTATACCTTAAAGGAGTTCAGCCTGTGTGTAAACTAGTATTTATTCCTTAAAGGAGTTCAGTCTGTGTGTAAACTAGTATTTATTCCTTAAAGGAGTTCAGTCTGTGTGTAAACTAGTATTTATACCTTAAAGGAGTTCAGCCTGTGTGTAAACTAGTATTTATTCCTTAAAGGAGTTCAGTCTGTGTGTAAACTAGTATTTATTCCTTAACGGAGTTCAGTCTGTGTGTAAACTAGTATTTATACCTAGTATTTATTCCTATGTGTGGGAAGAATTCACTGAACATAGTTTGGTTTCTTAATTACGCAAAAGGTAATTTCCTGTAGGATACAGATAATATTGTTTATTGCTGGTGGATCAGTTCCTTAATTTCTAGGAAAACACGCACATTTGGAAAGCGTTAGAAGTGTTTTCCTGGAAACTGTTCATCTTTAAGCGGGACTTTCCCCAACGGCAACAATAATTATTCACAACGAACAGAGTTCCCAAAGACTTTTGAAGATAAACTTTAAAATGTAAAATCTAAATCAGAATATAGATGAATAAGTATAGCGCACATGTTTTTAATTACAATTAATATTAAATTAATAGTTTACACCGAAGTTAAATGGACTTTTATTCTGAAGGTCACAGTATGTGAGACGTGACATGTCGTTCCACACAGGAGGGTCTATTGGTTCCATGTTGTTCTGTCTCCAACCTCGCCTTAAGCCTCCAGATATCGCCCTCTCTCACGCCCCTGGTTACGCAGGGCTGCCTCTGTCCAGGGCCTGGAATCCTTTGCTGCAGTTTCCTGTTTCCTGCCCCCACCCTGGACACACTTCCTGAACCCGCCCATATGTCGTCAGCATGGCTTTTGTCACATGGTAACATTGGGAGGCAATTCCCTTGTGCCGGATCTGTCTCTGCCTCCTCCGGGATTCCTGTAATGCGTATATAATTCCGATGCACACACACACACACACACACACTCACACACGCCTCTCTCACTAGAGTCCCCACCCACCCCAGCAGTCTAATTTCTCCCTTCCTACTCTCCCTTTCTGTCTGGCACCTCCCGGTCTCCTGGTGGGAGGTCATGGGCGTGTGGCAGTGGTGTGTGATGGCAGTTAGAGGCATTCGTCGGTGGGCCGTGGTGGTCTTGGCTGGGGCCGTTGGCATCTCCGTTGGTCCGCTTGGCTCCGTTGGGCTGCTGGGATCTGGACGGTGTGGCCGTACTGGTGTACAGGGAGTCTTCCTCCTGAGGAAGAGTCTGGAGATGGAAACGTGTAGAAATATATTAAACCTTGGTCCGACTTGTGTGTGTGCGTGTGTGTGTGTGCGTGCATTCACCCAGTCAGTCAGCATAAGGTCAGTTTTATCCTCCGTCTTCAGATTCCAGGTTGTCGTAGAATGCATTCTCCTAAGTGTACAGCTAAATATGTAGTTATTTAAACAAGCAATATTATTATTTAGAGCACCAAACTATCTAGTGATGGCATCAATATAGATCTTCTTGTCGTCTTAAGGGTGCAACACGAATGGCATTTATCTTTTATGACTAGTGAAAATGTGCAAATACAGATAGATGAGGCCAGAAATACAACACACATTATTAATGATATTATGAGTACTTTTTTGCCACAGTTGACTGCAAACATTTAGAAAACGTTTTATTTTATTTAACAACACACTGTGCTCGCCCAACAGAATAACAGAAGATATGACATTATTATTTCAGTCTAAACGTCCTATTGTGACTGACCTGGCAATCAGAAGCATTGAGACACCCAGCAAAAGCATCCCAGCAGCACCTGCTCCAACACCAATCAAGAAAGACAGCATTTGATAACCTGGGGACACCACGGAACAGATATGATAGAGTTATTAAAGTCTGGAACCAACTGTCCCCTGATTAAAGTCCCCTGACCATCAGTTAATATTCTCGAATGGGTTTCTCACCTGTCTCTGTCTCTCACCTGTCTTCCTGTCTCTCACCTGTCTTCCTGTCTCTCACCTGTCTTCCTGTCTCTCACCTGTCTTCCTGTCTCTCACCTGTCTTCCTGTCTCTCACCTGTCTTCCTGTCTCTCACCTGTCTTCTTGTCTCTCACCTGTCTTCTTGTCTCTCACCTGTCTTCCTGTCTCTCACCTGTCTTCATGTCTCTCACCTGTCTTCCTGTCTCTCACCCGTCTTCCTGTCTCTCACCTGTCTTCCTGTCTCTCACCTGTCTCCCTGTCTCACACCTGTCTCTGTCTCTCTCATTTATCTCATCAGCTCCTGCCTTTCTCACCTTGACAGCTTTTTTCTGACCTGTCATTAGGCCTCTCCTACCTGTCATTAGGCCTCTCCTACCTGTCATTAGGCCTCTCCTACCTGTCATTAGGCCTCTCCTACCTGTCATTAGGCCTCTCCTACCTGTCATTAGACTCTTCATATACTGTATGTTATTTGACTCCTCCCATTTCTCATCAGACCCCTCCAATGTGCTCTTGGCTCCTCCCACCTATCTTAGAATCGTGTCCATAGACTCCTCCTACCTGTGCCTTGTGTTTAGATACCTCTGTCACTTAACTCCTCCCAGCGACCTTTAAACTCCAGCGTGAGGCCGTACATGTCCAAAGACACCGGCCACTTACCAAACCTCTTCCTAACTGTCCATCGACTCATACCAATCCCTAGACTCCGCCTCCACCTCCATGAAGGCATGTCTTATTGGACGACATACCCGTAGAAGCAATACACAGCTGCAGACTGGCCGAGCCCTGAGAGTTCACGCTCAGACAGAGTGGAGTGTCCGTGTCTTCCTCCGACTGACGCAGGGTCACCGTGCTCCTGAGTCCAGTTTTGCCCAGAGGCTCCTCCCTGATTCGCGTGTCCAGGGCGTTTTTGATTGGCTGGCCCGACAGGCTCCAGTGCACTGAGGGAGCGGGGTTACCGTGACTCTCACAGGTACAGGTCATCTGAGATTTGGAGCGGAGACAGCTGGACGAGGATCGTATCTGAGGAGAGACTGGAGGGTGAAGCAAAGACTGATGTGAACTCCTGTGGGATGTTTCCTTCCCTTTCTCTGTACACCGTGTAACACGCTAACTGTAGTGCTTCCTTCAATGATTCCTCTATATTCATCCTAGCACTTTGTGCTACCAATATTGTTTTCTAAGAATTTTCCAACCACGATGTCTGACCCAAACCTATTCATCTCCTTATAGTTCCGGCCTACGCATGGCGACTCACACTCTATAGAAGCGTTCGTCGGTGTGGACTGGTCTTTCCCGTGCCCATTCTCGGCCTGACAGGAGTACTCCCCGCCGTCGGTGATATCAGCCACGTAGAGCGTCAGGTTCTGTCCGGCACCGGCGGACTCCGTCACTCCCTCTCTCACTCGGAACCAGGTGTACTTGCTCGCCGGGGGTCGGGCATCGCTGCTGCAAGTCAGAACCGCCAAACCGCCTTCTGACTCGGCCGAACTCGAACGAACGACCGATACCGACGTGTTTCTAGGACGATCTGGAAGGTAAAAAGGACAGGGTCAAGGAAATTCTGAAAACGATGACAATGGGCGTCCATTCACTTTTAATTACTGCTACTTCTATTAATAGGTCTTCCCGTGATTCATCAGATAACTGAAACAATTCCCCCAAGTTGTTCCTAACCACCGGAATGTGGGTGTGTCCGACCAATGTTCTTATCAATCTGTTAACTCCGCTTCCTCTCCAATTCAATCAAATTCCCGGGGAACAATTGACGTCCGAGCGACACTCACAGTTAACCTCGAGCCGGATCTCTGTCGAGCGGCCGCTCCCGTGTTCGTTGTCGACTTTGCAGTAGTACCGCGTTCTGCCGCTGGCGCCGGCCACCGTGAGGTTCTGTTCAGATCCGTTCACGGTGGGGTTCTGGCCCTCGTCCGCTGCGTACCAGAGGTAGTTGGTCACCGCTGGTTTGGCGTCGCTTTGGCAGGTGAGAGTCACCAGACTTTTTTCCAGAACAGGACCGGAAGGATTCGCTGATGCCACAGTGTTCTTAGGAGGATCTGAGGGGGGTTTTCACATTCATAAGCAGAGATCTAAACCATCAACTGCCAAATTATTAAAAGCGTTAAACGACTGTGGAAACCATGTTGAGATACAATATTAAACGTACACCTCACATCCACCTTGAGCAACGTGGATTTCCTTTTTCCGTATTTGTTCTCGGCCTCACAGTAGAACGTGTTGTCGTCCACAGACACTCGGACGCGTATCACCTTTTTAACTCCAAGCTTCGTCTCTTGGTCTCCATTTACTTGGTACCAGGTGAAGCTGGTTACTCCTGGGTTGGCATTGCTGCTGCAGGATAAGGTCACGTCTGTACCCTCCATCACATGGCCAGAGGGGTTGACTGACACAGACGTGGTTTTAGGGGGATCTGGGAGGGAACCAGTGTTAGCGGCTCACATTATGCTGTGTGTGACTCAACACGTATTTGTAACATGTAATATTCCTACTGAGAAGCGGCCTATCAGCATCTAAATATTGTAAGTATTTCAATAGCCTCAATATAACGTTATGTTTTACATACATTTAGACCTGTTTGAATGAGCCAGACGTCTGAACTAGAGTCAATACGCTTAGGAAAAAATGTTCTACTTAGAACATGAAAGGAAACCAGCGGGAGAACCAAGAATTACCCCCGGGGTTTCGCCCTCTCCCTGGGGGTTCTTCATGGAACCCAAAAGTGTTCTTCTAATGTGTAACCCCACAGAGATAATAAGAATTGTTTCTATTGAAGAGTGTAGTTTGGTTTCAGGCAAGCATATCTCCATTGAACTTACACTGGACATCTAGTTTAGTGACCTCAGACGTCTGGCTGCCACAGGTGTTGTTGGCTTCACAGTAGAACTTGGTGACGTCTGCCATTATTGTGATTTGCAGTACTTTGCCGGAACCCCATAAGCTCGTCCCAGATTCTCTCACGATGTGCCAGGTGATGTGAGGCGGAGGAATGCCACTGCTGTTGCAGGTCAGAGACACTTCTTGGCCCTCCAGGACTGGTTTAGATGCCTGCACTAATACTGTTGGCTTACCAGAGGCTGAAAAAACGTAAAGGAGGTAAAGGATGTAAAGAGGGGCGTAATGAGACCTTAAAGAGATCTAACTATTGTTTTTGAACTGAAATAGCTATTCCTCACTCACCAGTACAGTTTGTCTTGTCCACTGTGCCCTGACACAGTGTACCTGTGAAACACAGCAAAACTGCTATTAGGTGTGGTGTGGTATTTAATAAATAACAGAAATTCAATCGACCGTGGCCATGTTGAAAAGATTAACAGGTTATACATTTATTTTCTGCAGGGGCAACATTTCTCACAGTCTGAAGATGGAAAGTAATCATTTAAATGATATTGAAATTGATGGGAAATAGGAGCAGTATTATTTCTAATAGTTAATTTCTAAAAGGTCTACTCTGGCACAGGTTGCAGTAAATGTTAATGATGGTTATTGGAGGAATGTTCCTTCAAAAACAAGGACATGTCTAAAGTGAAATACATATAATTCCTAATTTATTTAGCCTTTCTGTTTTTCATGTTTTCTCCTCCGGCTCACTCTACTAAAGAGTGTTGTTGGATCCAATATGAAAAATGTATAAACATCTGTGTGAGGCCTGTCTAACGTCCTGAGGTACCAGTGAAATCCAACGCCCCCACTATGTGAGGCCTGTCTTACATCCTGACGTACCAGTGAAATCCAACGCCCCAACTATGTGAGGCCTGTCTAACGTCCTGACGTACCAGTGAAATCCAACGCCCCAACTATGTGAGGCCTGTCTAACGTCCTGAGGTACCAGTGAAATCCAACGCCCCAACTCTGTGAGGCCTGTCTAACGTCCTGAGGTACCAGTGAAATCCAACGCCCCAACTGTGTGAGGCCTGTCTAACGTCCTGAGGTACCAGTGAAATCCAACGCCCCAACTGTGTGAGGCCTGTCTAACGTCCTGAGGTACCAGTGAAATCCAACGCCCCAACTGTGTGAGGCCTGTCTAACGTCCTGAGGTACCAGTGAAATCCAACGCCCCAACTGTGTGAGGCCTGTCTAACGTCCTGAGGTACCAGTGAAATCCAACTCTCCCTCACTTGGGGTCTGTCTGCTGTTTACGTTTAATTGTCGCCCAGTCCCTATTTCAGTTCTTTCTTCCCATATGCATCTTGTCGGTCATTGTTTGGATTTCCTTCCGTTGTAAATTTCTTTTGTTTTCATGTTATGTGTTTTTTTTTAGATTCTATTATATTTCAGTTGTTCTATTAAACTCCCCTCACTGTGTCCCCCTGACCCCTGACCCCTGTCCCCCCGGATTTGTATCCTTCCTTCATTAACAAT
Source organism: Dallia pectoralis (assembly GCA_029465975.1). NCBI lineage: Eukaryota > Metazoa > Chordata > Actinopteri > Esociformes > Umbridae > Dallia > Dallia pectoralis. The sequence continues at coordinate 15,732,339 of CM055746.1, read as the reverse complement.
TTGTTCCTCTGCCATTGTCTTAGTGGACGCAGCGAAAGGCTTGTAGCCAAGTGACTGGGAAAACCATTGTATAGATGCATGTTGCCCCCGAACTACATACTTAGTTATTTTAATTTTTTTTATATCAAAATGTTTTGATCTGATAACATAGTTGTCTTTACTATTGTTTGGTTTGAACCATGCATCTGGTTTTTAATCACTTGTCGTCTTCCGGATCTTTTGACATTATTTGAGTAGTAAACTGATAAATCGATGAATAAAAGCATTTTTCTAAACACCTTGCATTAGCCAGCCAAAGAAGATGAGTCTCTCCAATCCTGTCATATCTGCACGTGAAGACAACACCACAGACACCACAAACATATACACACACACACAGACACCACAAACACACACATAATTGCATAATTGGACACTCACAAATAACATCTAAAAGTCTCAAGCATCTTAATTTGATCATGCTTGTTTTTCTGTTGTATACATGGAATAATGTTACCAAACGTTTGCTATATTTAACATTTCAGGGTGGTTTTTCCCAAATATAAAAAGTACCACAAATATCCATTAATTATAATCAACCTAGACGTCATATTGCTGAATGACACTTTATAGTCTGCATTGAGGAACTATGGGATAAATTATGTACAGCATCAACATCAAGACAAAAGTTTCTAAACAAAAGCACCATAACATGTTGTCCCTAAAACATCCATCACATTTGAAAAATCTCTTCCTCTTCAGGTAACACCATCTATACAGATTAAATGCATTACTCACCTTCGTAATGTTTTCAAACGTTAAGGTCAATTAGAGTAATAATCCATCAACTCGTCCTCGGTCATTCTGAAACCAGCTTCTTCATTTACATAGCCTAAGTAACACATCCGTCCCCGCCCCCCACCCTCCATCCTCCACCCCCCGCCCCGGGGTGATCCCGGAGGTAAAACCGAAACCAAACTTTCAGGCTATCCAATCATGAGTAATACCGACGCAATGTATAATTGCCACCCATCAATGTCATTCAGATTCATTTGCAGAACTGGTCCAAGCCCGCCGCCTGCTGGACACTACAGTATATTACAGTTACAGCCGTGTTACAGTATAGTTACACAGCCGTGGTTTTTCATTGTGTCGTGAACACAGCATAAGCCCTTGGCCTTTTCCTATATTATACAATAATACATTAAAACATTTATTTTATTTTATCATTTATTATAAAAACTTTTGGTCACACTGTAGGTGGGCCCGGTCACCATTTGTAAAATGATGCACGTTTAATAATCCTGCTCATTTTTGGCACGTTTAGCATTGTCAAATGTAAAAAAAATGCACAACATTTATTTACCGTGACTTTTTGTAACATTTAGAGAGAAATCCATGTAAATTCATGCACAATCTTTTCCAAGAGTAATGTTCTGCAGTAACGCAACATTTTTTAATAATATGTTAATGTAAATGTAATATCAACATTTCTATTATAAAAGTAAAATATAAACGTTAAATTTAATTCTAAATGTTGAATCTAAATGTTTACCTCAGTCCCTGACTGCTATTTAAGGGTGTTTAGCTTTTTAATAATGTATTTAATTTTTTTAAAATTACACGGCCAATTTCAAACGTTTTGACATATAGCTTAACAACCACATCACTGAGATCTTAAATGATTGGGCGATGGAGCGATGGTTTACCCAGATCAATGACCTGCAGTTAAAATATCACTGAGCTTCATGATAAAATCTCGCTGGTACGTATATAGAGCGAAAAATATTTAATTTAATGTTTAATTTATTTAATATTCTTTACATAACTTAGAAGACTTCAATTTCCCGTTTGACCCACATGATCCACCCATTTTCCAAAACTAATAATTATTGTCTAGATATTTCCTGAATATTTGATAAAGATATTTCAAAATATTTGTGAATGGACGCATAAATATAAATGTTCTAAAAACTAAGCAGGGTTATTGAATGAGCAACATTTTACAAACGGTAAAACCGCCCATGCAGAAGCCCAGGAATGAGACACACACACACACACACACACACACACACACACACACACACACACACACACACACACACACTGGCTCCAGCTCAGCAGGGCTGCTGGGTAGTATACAGGGTTGTAACATGCCACTTCACATTTGTCACCATCTAATCCTGGCACCAGCAGACCCGTCTGAAACCCGAGGCCGGGGACGAGGTTAAAGGCAAACCCTCCTCTGATCCACTTGTAAGTATCAATGTTACTCTGTCTCCAATGCTGTCCTCTGACATTCAACGTTTCTACATTTGCTATGTTGTAGTCAATTGATTAAATTACTTCCTGTTTGTAATTGTAACTAAATGTGACTGCATGTCATGCGTTGTAACTGTGCTGGTGGTCGGTGTGTTTCCAGAAACAGGCCTGCCATGACTTGTACACAACTAGGTTGACGTTTAAAACAATCTGACTACTTCTACTTGAGACCTACATTGCGTAAATATTGATCTATAGAGGTCTACAGAGGTACAGAGGCACATTGCCAGCAACACCAGTCCTGTGTTTCAATGTCACGTTGTGTTTACTAATCCACGGTTATCATGTTAGAAGACTATGTGATAATTAGAAAACACATCTGCAACTTTAGTAGCCCTTTCTCTTTTTATCGGCCAGTCTATGGTATTACTTTTTCTCAAGGTCGAGTTGCGAAGAATGGAGCATTTTCTCAGACTGGCCAATAATAATAAGAGATTAAGATGGGCGAACAAACACAGACACAGAAGAACAACATGTCTTCACTGTACTGCTGATACTGGGCTCTTGTTAGGAGACATTATTTGCTTCACCTGTGTTAGTTCTGTCTCAGCACTCATACAGACATTACAGACTGTAAGTTATATGACATCATCATGACACGCGTCTCACCTGCAGCCAGCATCAACAGTCATGTTGACACAACAGAGGAGCACCTGTTATGGGAGTTTTTATGAGCAGCTTATGTCGTATCAATATGTTAGTAACAGATACACAGTGGAATGTGACTAAGTGAACTGTTTCTGGGGCTTGAGAAGAGGTCAATGTTAATGTAGGGAGGGGTCAGAAAAACAGACAGCTGTTAAGGTGTAACAGTCGTTTATGGTATTCAATCTCTTTACTCTGCCTCTGTACCCCCTCAGGAAGAGGGAAGGGGGAGGGGCAGAGGGTCCTTTGTAGTTGTATAGTTTCTCATTTGTCAATAGATACATGTGTTGTATCTTAACCACGCCCCCTACACTCGTATGTATATATATATAGTTCAGGACTTTAGAGTTATATTGGTTGTTGAGACCTCAATGAAATCCTTGAAGGTAAATTAATAAATACTGTTGATTGTGCTAAATCGAGGTTTCCTCTTTCCTCGATTATTTTCCGTTTTTTTTTTATTGCTGCCACGTTGCCGTGTGCTATGTTATTATTAACAGACTGCCTGTTCCCTTGTAGACGCCACCAATGGGAAGGTTTTCTTTAGTTGTCAGTGAAATACCTGAACTATCCATGAGGTGGCAGTAGACTTCCATATTGTTTCTGCCTAGCCATGGCAGCTCTAGCTCAGGCGTGTTGGCTTGAATGTGGGAGCTCCATCATGGTTGGACCTTGTGTGGAGACTGATTAAAATCTCCTTTTCCTGTTATCTCCACTCGATTCTCAAAGGTGGCCCAGCTCCCCCATCAACAGGTCCGTGTCATTACCTGAACACCCACTAACACTCATCAGCCCAGGCGTTACCTGAACACATACTACCAGTCAGACAGCAGAACACCAACTCCAGCAACCATGGGAGAGAACCACCAGGTCGGGTTCGACCCAAAGATCTACTTCGATCACTGCTACCAGTTTGCTACACTGCCAAGCCAGAAGGACAACAGCTACTTTGTCAAATTTGTCCTCTGTCAGCTCAGCAAGACCTTCTCAAAAGGTAGGCTACAGGTTAAGTCGGCTACAGGATCAGTAGGCAACAGGTTAAGTAGGCTACAGGATCAGTAGGCTACAGGTTAAGTAGGCTACAGGATCAGTAGACTACAGGTTAAGTCGGCTACAGGATCAGTAGGCTACAGGTTAAGTAGTCTACAGGATCAGTAGACTACAGGGTCAGTAGGCTACAGGATCAGTAGGCTACAGGTTAAGTAGACTACAGGATCAGTAGGCTACAGGATCAGTAGGCTACAGGGTCAGTAGGCTACAGTATCAGTAGGCTACAGGGTCAGTAGGCTACAGGGTCAGTAGGCTACAGGATCAGTAGGCTACAGGGTCAGTAGGCTACAGGATCAGTAGGCTACAGGGTCAGTAGGCTACAGGGTCAGTAGGCTACAGGATCAGTAGGCTACAGGGTCAGTAGGCTACAGGGTCAGTCAGTGAACTTCAATTTTGTCTCTGGTTTCAAAAATGTTTTTAGACTTTAATAATACTATAAAGTTATAACAGCGATGTACTTTTAAAAGCGTTTCGCATACTAGTACTTTTTTGTAGTTGTTAGGGGCGCTGTTCATCCATAGGCCAAACAAGTAAAAAATACAAAAACAAATAGTTTGCGCTGCAAGGGGGGGACCTGCTAATATCTTACCTAGGGCCCCATATTGGTTTGAGCCGGCTCTGTATTTAGCATCTGCGAAGACAATGACCATAAAATAATACATGCATGTCTGTAAACGTGCCTCCCAGGGAAGTACCAGGGCCAGATGTTGATTGAGGTGGGAACTGGGCCAACCGTGCACACATTGATCAGTGCCTGTCAGTACTACGATGAGTTCGTGGTGTCCGACTATGTGGACAGCAACCGGAGGGAGATTGAGAAGTGGCTCAAAGCAGAGGACGGCTGTTTTGACTGGGGCGCGCACATGCAGTATGTCTGTGACTTGGAGGGCAAAAGGTAAACTAATAGATCCGATACGGATCAGGTGTTAGTTATCTGTACTGTCCCAGCTGTGGATCAAATTGATCTATCCATATTATTGATAACCAAGTAATCAGTGACCTATGATCTAGAATCTACAATTGATTGATATTCACTACTGCTGTTCCCTACAGAACCCCTCAGATGATCTCGGACACACTACGCCAGAAAGTGAAACTGGTCCTAAAGTGCGACGTCTGCCTGGAGAACCCGTTCCACCCCATTGAGGTTCCACCGGCGGACTGCGTCATTTCCTCCCTGTGCCTGGAGGCGGCGTGTAAGGACCGCGAGTCGTATCGACTGTCCCTGTCATCCATGGCAAGCCTGCTGAAGTCTGGAGGGGTTCTGGTTCTGATTGGGGACCTGGAGGAGAACTACTACACAGTGGGAAAACAGAGGTTCGCCTGTGTCAACCTGAGCCAGGAGTTCATCACCTCCACGCTGTCAGAGCTGGGGCTGACCGTGGAGGAGTTCAATCTGCAACAGGCGGCTGACAGAACCAGCGACCTGGAGTGTGACTACACCGCCTCGTTCCACCTGATCGCCATTAAACAATGATCTGTCACGAACTGCCTAATTGCTCACAATTCATGTTTTAAAGCAATAAAACAGAGTTTGTTTATTTTCATGTTCCATTAATAGTTTTTACTTGACCATTGCTCGACATCCGATAAGAGTTGGGATGGGTTCACAGGAGTTTACAAGAGAACACTATGACCACAAAAGCAAGTTGCCTCCGTTTTCCAAGAAGACAATCAATTAACTTACTATTTCTAAGGAGATATTATATTATTTCATGTCTTATGATTATAGCCATGCTATTTGTTGTATAAAACTTTCTTTTCTCAAACATTGTTTATGTGAATCGCAGCTCTGACACAAATTCCAGCCTGGGAGAGTTCACATCTTTTAGTTTTGGTTCATTTATCATATTGCTGTTTTTTGCTGATAAAATTACGTGTTAACTTCTGTACCCGTATAGGCTTACTTTTCTGGGAATCAGTGAGTTTTGACTTGCGACCCAATCCTCGTTGCGGATGCAATTTGTCCAAGTCCAGGATATGCTGTTATGACGTTTGATACTGTGCCTTTTGACACATTAAATAATTTGTTTGACCGCTATAGCTTTAACCCAGATACGGACCGCAGCAAGTGCAAATAGAAAGTAAGAATTGAAGCCAGGAATAATTGGCAGGAATGGAATGTGGGAAAACAAAAGTCAGAATGGAATGTGCATGGAAACAAAAGCTGGTAATGAATGATGGGAATAAAAAGTGGGAATTAATGGAAGTAAAAAATGGAAGTAAAAGGTGGGAGCTGTCAGTACGAGGTGAAAGTACGAGGTGGGAGTACGAGGTGGGAGTACGAGGTACTTGCCCTTAAATCATCCTGCTTGTTTCTTGCAGTGATGAATGTGGATAGATGCACAGAAGAAAAACAAAAAGCAAAGAACAAAATGGTGGAGATCTTTGGCTACAAATGCTACATCCTGACGATACAATGTGTTCAATGATACAATGTGTTCAATGATACAATGTGTTCAATGATACAATGTGCTCAATGATACAATGTGTTCAATGATACAATGTGTTCAATGATACAATGTGTTCAATGATACAATGTGTTCAATGATACAATGTGTTCAACAATGCAATTAAATGTCAAGATCAGGTGGAAGAACCTCTGACTAAATCAGGATGCCTGACATCCAGTAAGTGTTAAGTATTACACTATTAAACCAACTGATAGGTTTTAGGAGTAGAGCCACATGCATCTCTCTACTACACCCATACCAACATCTGATATATTGTGTAACTTGCTACTGTAAAATAGGTTTAAAATGAGTACACTACATAAAGCTAGACAAATACATCTATCAACCCCAGGTGGCAGTGTTTACACGAAATAGAAAGCCGGTCTTTATGCTGAGGGTCTAATGATGATTGGTTGTGTTTGTTCAACATGGATTCAAGAAAACAAAGAAGACAGAAGACTTGTGTTGCTGGGCAGAACAGTTAAAAATGTGCTTATTTAATAATATCAATAATAGAACTGACACCGCTCACAAAAGCATTGATTGAGTATTGTTAAGATGTTAAGAACTTGAAAATCATTCAAAACACTTTGGGATTCGAGAGAGTTAAATAAATAGTTATCTTACAAGCGAGGGAAATGCTTTGAAGACTATACAGAGGTTAAACAGAAGCTGCACTGACAGAAGACAGCAACAGGAAACCTTAGCCACAGGTGTCAGTTTCGGTTATAAGTCGATATTGAAATGTTTCAGAACATTTTAAAAGATCGCGGGTACAAGCGGCCGAAATGGGTTTTCTCAGAAAGGTGGCTGGCCTCTCCCTTAGGGATAGGGTGAGAAGCTCAGTCATCCGAGAGGAACTCGGAGTAGAGCCGCTGCTCCTTTGCATAGAAAGGAGCCAGTTGAGGTGGTTCGGGCATCTTGTACGAATGCCACCTGGGCGCCTCCCTAGAGAGGTGTTCCAGGCACGTCCAGCTGGGAGGAGACCTCGGGGAAGACCCAGGACTAGGTGGAGAGATTATATCTCCACACTGGCCTGGGAACGCCTCGGGATTCCACAGTCAGAGCTGGCTAATGTTGCCCGGGAAAGGGAAGTTTGGGGTCCCCTGCTAGAGCTGCTACCCCCGCGACCCGACCCCGGATAAGCGGTTGAAGATGAGATGAACATTTTAAAATAAAATGTCAAAAATAAATGTTGAAAAAAATACGCAAATAGAAAATACTCACTGACCTCATTTAACAAATGGGGGCTCGTCCGGGATCTGGATGCCCGTTGCTCAGACCGCCTGATGCTCAGTGGTTGGGGTGTGGTGTTGGGGTGTGAGTAAGGCCTCGTGGTCCCTCTGTTTGTCTGCTCTTGCGGGAGCTCTGTTTGTCTGCTCTTGCGGGAGCTCTGTTTGTGCCTGCTCTTGCGGGAGCTCTGTTTGTGCCTGCTCTTGCGGGAGCTCTGTTTGTGCCTGCTCTTGCGGGAGCTCTGTTTGTGCCTGCTCTTGCGGGAGCTCTGTTTGTGCCTGCTCTTGCGGGAGCTCTGTTTGTGCCTGCTCTTGCGGGAGCTCTGTTTGTGCCTGCTCTTGCGGGAGCTCTGTTTGTGCCTGCTCTTGCGGGAGCTCTGTTTGTGCCTGCTCTTGCGGGAGCTCTGTTTGTGCCTGCTCTTGCGGGAGCTCTGTTTGTGCCTGCTCTTGCGGGAGCTCTGTTTGTGCCTGCTCTTGCGGGAGCTCTGTTTGTGCCTGCTCTTGCGGGAGCTCTGTTTGTGCCTGCTCTTGCGGGAGCTCTGTTTGTGCCTGCTCTTGCGGGAGCTCTGTTTGTGCCTGCTCTTGCGGGAGCTACTTCTGTGTCTGCTCTTGCGGGAGCTACTTCTGTGTCTGCTCTTGCGGGAGCTACTTCTGTGTCTGCTCTTGCGGGAGCTACTTCTGTGTCTGCTCTTGCGGGAGCTACTTCTGTGTCTGCTCTTGCGGGAGCTACTTCTGTGTCTGCTCTTGCGGGAGCTACTTCTGTGTCTGCTCTTGCGGGAGCTACTTCTGTGTCTGCTCTTGCGGGGGCTACTTCTGTGTCTGCTCTTGCGGGGCTAGTTCTGTGTCTGCTCTTGCGGGGCTAGTTCTGTGTCTGCTCTTGCGGGGCTAGTTCTGTGTCTGCTCTTGCGGGGGCTAGTTCTGTGTCTGCTCTTGCGGGGCTAGTTCTGTGTCTGCTCTTGCGGGGCTAGTTCTGTGTCTGCTCTTGCGGGGCTAGTTCTGTGTCTGCTCTTGCGGGGGCTACTTCTGTGTCTGCTCTTGCGGGGGCTACTTCTGTGTCTGCTCTTGCGGGGCTACTTCTGTGTCTGCTCTTGCGGGGCTACTTCTGTGTCTGCTCTTGCGGGGCTACTTCTGTGTCTGCTCTTGCGGGGGCTACTTCTGTGTCTGCTCTTGCGGGGCTACTTCTGTGTCTGCTCTTGCGGGGCTACTTCTGTGTCTGCTCTTGCGGGGGCTACTTCTGTGTCTGCTCTTGCGGGCTACTTCTGTGTCTGCTCTTGCGGGGGCTACTTCTGTGTCTGCTCTTGCGGGGCTACTTCTGTGTCTGCTCTTGCGGGGGCTACTTCTGTGTCTGCTCTTGCGGGGGCTACTTCTGTGTCTGCTCTTGCGGGGGCTACTTCTGTGTCTGCTCTTGCGGGAGCTCGGTTTGTCTACTGCTCTTGCGGGAGCTCGGTTCTGTCTGCTCTGGCGGGAGCTCGGTTCTGTCTGCTCTTGCGGGAGCTCGGTTCTGTCTGCTCTTGTGGGAGCTCGTTCTGTGTCGCTCCTGCTCTTGATAGAGTTCGGCATGTCTGTGGTGACGCAGACTCGTTATGTTCGTTGTTTGTATCCCTCTGTCTTTAGGCGTTGTCTGTATTCCCTCCACCGCTGGCTCGTTGTTTGTGTCCCTGGACCAGAGTTAATTGTGTGCAAACAGTGGTTTGCACAAATTTTTTTTTGGGGGGGCGTGTTACGTCCCCAGAGTTCTGGGTTCGTTTTTTGGGATTGTTTTGTTGCTGGTGGTTGTTGTGTTTGTGTTTCCCACAGGGAAGAAGGCTTCTGAGACTGATCCAGCAGCTGATTGGTTGTTCAACTGGTGATTGGGACTTGGGACTCCGCCCCTTCATCAGTGGCTGCAGCTGCCTGGGCTCTTTAAAAAGCCCAGGTTTGGATCAGTTCGCTCTCGGTTCCTGCTGACTGGTTGGTTTGTAACATGTGGGGATCTTTATGGTTTTGGGATGGATTCCCTGACATTTTTGTTTAGCACCTTTGGCCTTGTTTTGTGTGTATTAGTTTATCCCTGTTTTGTGTTCCAGTTGGCAGGACAGAGCATTTTGTTTGTTTGTGATTGTTGGTGATTATAATTTGTAATAATTGTCTTTCTCTCCTTTGTTGTTCTTTAGGGAGTTGGGGAGTAGATTTAGAGCTACCCCGGGGTATACATCACCCGTAGGTATACTTCTGTCTAGAACCACTAGCTAGACCTGGGCGGACCACCAGCTGTATGTTTGTTTAGGGCACCTGGGTCGTGTGCCAGATAGGGGTTCTTATGTGTTTGTGTTGCTTGGAGGTTAGTGGTTGTGTTTTGTTTATTTCTTTGCTTTGGTCTGTCCAGCCCTCCCCAATTTCCCAAGAACGTTAGTATTGTTTAGTATTTACGTAATACCGTGGCTAAATAAAAGCATTGTTTTACGGTATTTTTAGTTGTTGTCCTTTTCTCGCACCACAACACCATACTCCCTTTGCTGGCATCGGTGGGCCTGAGCAATGGGTTATCTGGTTCCCCTCCCTTTAGGGAGCTGGAACGTAACAAATTACTTGGATGTTTACAGTGGTAGGTCATGTTCAATGCCAAAGAGATAGACCTCTATTTTTTTGTTATTTTTTTCTTTTTTATTTGGTAACTGTATGATTTCGGTTTCAAGAGGCAGCAACTGTTTAAAACAAAAGCCATTAAAGAGATGTTGTGCGACAAAACGTGTAATCAAAGAATGCTCATGTGATTGTTTTACCTAATCATCTGCATAGGTTTTCGAAGGTGTACATTTATTTTGAAATTGGGACTGGGGCATATTAGGACAAATCAAATCCGATGAGACAGGGGTCACTGTCTAAAAATAGGTAATGAGTCAGTAATAGATATCCTGACTTGGGCTCTGGAATACTTATTGGAAACCTTTGTCAGTGTAGAATATGAGCATTATATACTAAGTATTCACAGGGTATACATTGGGAATAGTTGGGGAAAGACAGCATTTGTGTTTTTTTTATTTCAGAAATGTGTAATGTCTACTTTGACAATATTATATTCAGGGGGGTGGGGGGGGGGGGTTAATAACAAAGACATTTACCTGTGCTTGTATGGAATGTGTAGGCCACCATAGTCCTGTTCTATGTAGACACGCCTACATCCTGTTCCATCTGACTGCCTGTATATATGGCAGACTTATTCATCATGTGCTACGAGAAAGAGCTAAAGAAAAGGACACTGATTGACTGTTGCTTCAGTAAAACTGGACAGCCTTCCCCTCAATTATACATAGGTTTGATACTTTATTCTTCACTATATGACAACGGTTGCATTTCTACACCTGGAATATATTTAACATTCGAGTCGACACTACTGTTCTGGCAACTGAAAAGAGTCCACACCAATGCTAGTTCACTTTCCTGTCTATAGAATACGTTTTAAGTATTTAACAGTAGCTTCCACCATACGTGCAATAAAGACACATCATTTTAACTAGCCAAACCTACATTGGTTTAGGTACCTTTTTTCCAGAATCACAGATCCTTAATTATTCAAATATTTAAATGTAAAAAAACCTCTGTTATTTATAAAAAAAGCCTTGGATAAACATGCACTAATGACAACATGTTTTGGAACAACAAAAGATACATTTATTTATATAAAAGATCAGAGAGTAGGCCTACAGTCGTTTTCAATTTAAATCACAGACAGCGCACAAGCATTTTTAATGCAGAGATTTTATATACATTCACTTTTTTCTAACAGGTAGAATACCATTGAGTCCAGGCTTCTAAGTGAACCTGGCAATACAGGCTTCACAACAAAGATAAGGAAACATTTTCTGGAGTCATTAACGTACTGACCTAGCGGGTTCGACCATCACACAATAATTCATAAAAGTTAGCACTGTAAAAAAGATTATTACACGTTGTTTATCATCACAAAATTAGAATATGTTCTCATCACATACTAAACGCTAAATGTAACTTGGCCAGCACTTAACATCATTTTTTTTTTTTGCCGGGGCGGATGAGAAGCCTGCGGTTTGAGCAAAGCAGCACAACTTTTTCTTCTGTCGCTATGCATTTTTTCATGGCAGCCCAATGGATGCAGTTGATGGGTAAGATAAACATGAACATATAGTAGGGTTGACACCCTGAAAAGCATCGTACCTCATTAATTTCACCAGAGGAAAATACAATTGAAATGGAAGGTCATTTGACTAAGAGCATCGTACAGCATATATGGAATGAGCAAGTCACAAGTCACAAGAAATTCCATCAACCAGTCTTTTCTCCACCGTCAGATTTGATCGACATAATGGATAATATCAGAATATTCACTCAAATGCACATATTTGTATTCAAATTGTATTCACCTGAATTGATTTTGGTGCTTATTCCTCCTGCACACCACCTGACAGAGCTTGGTTAAGTAAACACGATGTCTCAGAAACAGTTAAGTTGTAAAGGGCTTTTTTAATATCATTTGATTAAGGTTAGGCGGCACCTTATGTATTGTTGCCAGACCGCGGGTTCCTACGTGAGCGCATTTTTCGACTTGATGGAAGTAATGCTAAACTTTCTGATGATGGTGGATAATCTTGTTCGTCATCTGATGATGGTTTTTGCCTCCTACCACAACATAGGCTTTTGAAAAATGGTGAAATTCTCTTCCACAGCCTTTTCAATTTATTGGGATCATTTGTCTGTTCATATAGCTCAGAGGTATACAATTGATCTCGGTTTTGGTGCACCATCCCCTCTACTACATTAAGTAGTTTCCTGACCTGCTTTTTACTGTTTTTGGCTTTGTTGTTAAAGACACAGTATCTGTGACCACACAACCTGACAAATTCTGACAGATCCTCTGATGCCTGTATTTGCGTTTCGATTTGTTGGTCATTGAGATCATCACCATGTGTGAACAAAATCATGGCATATTTTAAGGCTTTCTTATCAAACAGTTTAGGAAGTAGGTGAAGCATGTCAATGTCACATTTTGAAAATCGTCCAATCTTAATCACAAACACAATCGCATGTGGACCTGGTTTAGACTGCTTAAAGGCTTTCAGCACCTCAATATATATCTGCTTTGGTTTGAGTTTCTTGTCAGACAGCCCTGGTGTGTCTATCACCGTCACTTTCTTATTGTCTACTACAGCTGTCTTAGACTCGGTTTGATCTGTAACTGGATTAAAGCTGAAGTCAGCCTTAAACTGATCTGACCCTGACAGTCCCAGAATAGTGTTTCCTGATGCACTCTTCCCCACTCCACTTCGCCCCAGCAAGACAATTCTTCTTTCATCCAGTCCTTCCATATTGGGAGCTGATGAATAAAAGCACATTTAGATTATTAGGAGAACACTCACAGGCACATCTACACGTCCCCATATGTTTCAATTTATTTAAGTCAGTACTTTACACCAACCCAAGAATGGCATGTGATCACGTGACTTTGTGTAAAGTAAGGGCAGACTGAAACAATAATTTGACACCATCTCAGGCCACTCTGTTTAGACAAACCATCAGACTAGTTCAATTTTGCCTGTATGATAATCTGGGAAGAAAGTTATCCACAGTGCAAAATGCAAACAAACAAACGGTTTTGTCTTTGGGTCATGTTCCTGTACTCTCTGATGGGCATGTTTCCAGGTCTGCATGCTGGCATTCTTAAGTTGTACCTGAAGGTTCCGGCTCACAGTATAAATCAGTCCAACTGTCCAACATATCAAATACGGTAGAACCACCTGAAGCTGTACTGCTGCTTCCTTCTCCTCCTTCACAAAGAAAATAGCATTATCACACACTTATTATCAGCTATTTCTTCAGTCGCTATACATTCTTTCATAGCAGCCCAATGAATACAATTTAAATGGTCATTTTTCTAAGAGACAACACAGATCCAATGGCATAATTCCATATGTGTCGTTTAAAGTTCTATAGATTTAATTACGATAATTCACATTATGTACTTAAGTTGTACCTGAAAGTTCCTGCTCCGAGTCTGACTCAGAAATGTCCAACAGCTCCAATACTGCAGAAGCACCTGAAGCTCCACTGCTGCTTCCTTCTCCTTTACAAAGAAAACAGTATTATAATACTCACATCATTAGTGTTTCAGTAGGCTACATTAATACCACTTTAGTCTGTTTCCATGTACAGTATATGTGCACTTTCCCCAGCTTATGTGGCACTAGTCATGAGTGCTGGCAAGTCCATAGTCTAGGTTTTTAATTTTCGACTAGTTGAGACATATTGCCTTCAATGTCATATTTTAATCGCTATGTTGCACTCATTGATACAATTGAATTCCTACACAAAGACGTGCAATGTGCAAACTGTTTAGCTTACCGGCCATTTTACCGTTCCATTCTATTTTGGTCAGAAGTTCTTTAACCTGATCTTTACTCTGAGTTTTATTGTCAAACAGATGACACCTTCCTCCAAATCTTCTGACTACTTCATGGAGGTCACTACCCTGGTTTCCCTCCATTATTTCTTCTATTGCCACGCCTCCTGCGTTATCTCCATATGTCAAAAGGATACAGCTTCTTTTTACTCCGTCTTCACCCAATATGATCTCAAATTTCCGGATGGCTTTTTTCTCCTCTTTCGTGAAACTCTCCAATTTTATAATCACAAGAAAATAACAAGGGATAGAAGATTCCATTGCACGTCTGCACACGGCCCTAATCTCATCATTAGAGCCATCATTTGTACTTAAAAAAATACCAGGAGTGTCCCCCACAGAGATTAGTTTCTCATTAAATGAGCACACTTCCTCTTGAAATTTTTTTGTGACCGAGCTGAGGCTTGTTTTGGACAAAAAAGCGTTCGTCCCAAGGATGGTGTTTCCTGACGCGCTCTTCCCAACACCTGTTTTGCCTAACAGGAAGATCTTGAGGTCTGGCGTCTGTGCCATTCTTGATTCACTTAAGTTAAACAAAATAAGACTCTTTAGTTTGTCAGAAAATGAATAGGCTGTGAAAGATGAATAATCGGATAAATAACAGGAAAATACAATTTTATGGGATATAATAAAAAAAGAACAAAAAAACTAATTAATAAAATAAATATTTATCTAAAAAATATGCTACATACAAAAATTACTTCTACTAAAAATTCTAACTTACCAGTTCCTTCATTATAATGCAACAATAAACAACTATTTTATAACTTTTTAATTGGTCAATTAATATATAGATTTATTGATTATAGTATTCTAAAGTGCCCCTTAGCTAAGATCAATCCATTGGATATAATCTCTGTTCCTCGACAAAATGCGAATGTTTGTTTTTACTCTTGTAGTTCTTATAAAACGGTTCTTCCGTGCTGCTGTTAACATGCTGAACTCTGAAACCCTTTGGTTACCTTGTTGATTTTTTTTTTATCTGCTGTTTGCACAATGTACTGTTGTACCCCCATTGCTTCCTCAACAAGCTGCTGACTTATTTACTTGATCTGCCATTTGCACAATACATCCTGTGCTACGCCTTTTGCCCTGCACACTGCATGCTAGCCTATTTATTATATTTGCATTTTGCACAGTGCTTATTGTTTGTACTATCCGTTTACCACTTGCACAGATGTTCTCCACTGGTGCAGCCCTCTTCACATGTGCAATTTGCTACATTGTTCAAATGAATACCTGCACATTTACTGATCCATGTGAATTACACATCCTCACACTGTTCTCAATATCTTTTTGCACTGCTCTTTTGCACTTCTGGTTGGATGCAAACTGCATTTCTTTGTATAGTACTTGTACTGTCCAATGACAATACGGTGAAATCTAATCTAATCTAATCCTCTCTAAAACCAGATGGTGGTAACAAAATAAATATAAAGCATGTGGCAAAAACAAAGGTTTTTTAAAGTGCATATAGCAAAAAATGTTTAACAAAATAGTTTTACTCTTTATTTTGAAAGGTGCTATTTTAAGCTTACAGCTCCTGTCTGCATTAGCAGTGCTGTCATGTATTCTCTGTATTATGTTCCTCTCAAGGTTTCTTCCTAAATTTGACCTTCAGTGAGTTTTTCCTAACCGCCATGTATCAACTTGTTCTTCTTGTTCAACTTGTCGATGTGTGCTCTGTCGGATTTAGGCTGGGTGTTTGTAAAAGCACTGTGACAACTCTGTTATAAAAAAAGGCTTCATAAAATAAATTTGATTGATTGAACTGGTTAGCACATACCTAAATGTACAAGCTTGTAAACATAAGCTGGTTAGCACAAACCTAAATGTACAAGCCTGTGAACATAAGCTGGTTAGCACATACCTAAATGTACAAGCTTGTGAACATATGATGGTTAGCACAAACCTAAATGTACAAGCCTGTGAACATATGATGGTTAGCACATACCTAAATGTACAAGCCTGTGAACATAAGCTGGTTAGCACATACCTAAATGTACAAGCTTGCAAAATGTAATTACAGATTACCACCATCATACTTGTGGCCACGACCCTCAATATCTGACCATAAATGTTCAGGCGCAAGTGCACAGACATTTGACATGTTTAATATTGCATAAATATGCACGGTCATCAGTGAGACCTTATAAACATGGCCGATTAGGCATAAGTGACATTAGAAGCTGTTTAGGGCCACCACAGCTAATGGAGACAGATGTGCCACTAAAAATCACAAAAAAATCAACCGAAACACATATAGCCATGTACAAATAACTGAATGACAATACAATTCAATTGAAGACATAGAAGTGCCTGAGTACTCAAAAAAATATGCCACCTAGTAAAATAAACGTACCTTGGATCTGTGGCCAGTCATGCATTAATCTGAATTCTCTGTATTATGTTCTTGCCTAACCTTCCCCGTTCTTTACAGATTTTTACTTTCTGTTTTGGGTATTTGGGTACTAAAAAATTCCCTGAATAAGTTTAGTGGGTGGAGCTATCATGTATTAAAATGAAATTATGATATCATAAATTATATGGAAGTGAACAAAAACAGAGGTATACCTAATCTAGATAAGAATTCTATGATATCAGTCTGGGAATATTGAGAATCATATACAAAAACATAGAATGGTAAAATCAGTGTGATAGTATGTCTGGGGCATAAAGCATCAAAAGCATAAATAAATACTATGAAATAGCAGAACACTTGGTAAAACCTCCTTTTAAGGTGTCCTTAATACAGCGTACTCACATTAGTAATACAACTGTAACTGGTATTGTAACTGAGGGTAATAATCCATTGTTACTGTGTAATAATATAATGTAACTACACCTGTAAAACAATGAGAGCCACACGGTCGTATCTAGACCAATAGCAGAGTACATGTTGTTACATCGAGCCCTCACTGTTTCTGTAGCAACAGAGATCTAGACGGGACACAACTCCATTACATAGCCCTAACACGGGCATACAGACCAACATTCATTAGGTGTTGGATATGCAGTACCATTGACATCCAACAGAGGACAGCAGAGGTCCATCTTCAGTTCATCACATTAGTTTATTCCTTTTGTTTTGTCTTTACAGATTAAAACCATCCTTAGCTTCAGCAAACAACTATATCATCTGCATAAATGTCCCAGAGCACACTTGAAATATTGACATGACAATTGTGAATCATTACAATACTATATATTTAAATTCTAGCTTGGGATACTCCAATGGGCGAGAGAACCTCCGATGTGGACAGAAAGCAGGATCATTTACAAACTATTTGTACAGCCATGTTTGTGAAAGCATGCCCATTTAGAACGACTTATTAGAAAGCCATTAAAACCAAACAAAAGGACTGCGGGACATAAACAATCTGATGTGTACCAGTGAAAAGGCCACACCTGATTAACTAATAAAGGTGTTGATGATTAGCTGACAGAACTAATCAGGTGTGCTAGCTCTGATACAAACACAAGAAATGGCTGAGGGCCCCTGGACAGAGGGTTGACCTCGGGTCTAAGTATTCACCCAAGCGTTGTGTGTGTTTGATATGGGCTTGTAAGAGCGCACATGTGTGTGTGTGTATGTGTGCAGGTGGGGTTGCCTTTGAGTGTCTCAATCTGTAAAGTCCTTTCAGGGATTGATTATAAATACACACTGCCCCTCGGACACACACACACTGAGTGTTTCTACAGTATGATCAGATTCAGGTGGTGTGTGTCCGAGTGGATCAGTGTGTTGTTGTGGGGGAAGAGGAAGGCTGTTCTGTTCCTACTCCTCTTCCTCCTACTCTGTCTCTGGGAATGATGCGAAGCTCTGAACCGTGCTTCAAGAACACATTTCCTGGAAAACAACAATAAAAATAGAAACAAAAAATAAGGTACTGAAAGAATATCAGAAATTATATTATTATTAATCACAACAGTTATTTGTTCAGTATCCAGAATAAATGAGTCTCAGTCCAAACAGTCTGGATAGGGTTGGTCTTAAAGAGGGAGTGCACACTTCTGAACTGCTCAATGCTTGGGTGCCCTACATAGTGAATAGTGCACCATTTGTTGATGCAATTGCATTTCTAGTGTCCTCTACATAGATAAAGCTCTGGTAGTAATAAGATGGATTCTGGCGCTCCCTAGTGTCCTCTACAGACATGAAGCGCTGGTAGTAATAAGATGGATTCTGGCGCCCCCTAGTGTCCTCTACATACATAAAGCTCTGGTAGTAATAAGATGGATTCTGGCGCCCCCTAGTGTCATCTACATACATAAAGCTCTGGTAGTAATTAGATGGATTCTGGCGCCCCCTAGTATCATCTACATACATAAAGCTCTGGTAGAAATAAGATGGATTCTGGCGCCCCCTAGTGTCTTCTACATACATAAAGCTCTGGTAGAAATATCAGACGGCTGGAGGCTACAGATTAAAACTGATCCAACAGCACGTGGTGATGGTTGTTCACCCGGGTATATTGATTCATGTTTGGCGTTGTCGTAAGCCCCACGATGTTCATGTGGGGAACTCCGTCACCGTGGTAACCAGGTCTCACCTGCCGTCTGTGCCGGGTTGATGCCGATGCCGTCTATCATTAACACGGAGAGGAAACAGGAAGTGAGCAGGAAAATTGAAACATCAATATGTGCAGATTTCAAATGCGGCATTGACTAAACCCAGTAGTGGATAGAGGTTAGACATTAGCATCTCCAAGAGAATTGACAAGGACAAGTGTCAGTTACTAACAGCGGTTGTATTTCTAATTTCATTAAGCATTAACACTCACCATTGGTAATGATGGCACTGGTAGCTGAAGGCACTTTGAACTGTGGAAGGAAAACATAGATCATTCTTCATGTCTCCAATTCCAATCTGGACCTAATAAACACATTTTAATGTGGACCTCATAACCATATTCTAATCTGGACCTCATAGCCTTTCTCTAAGCTGGACCCGAGCTGTATTAGAAGTAAGGGATTCACCAGAGGAGGAGTGAATACAGCTGTATTAGAAATAAGAGATTCACCAGAGGAGGAGTGAATACAGCTGTATTAGAAGTAAGGGATTCACCAGAGGAGGAGTGAATACAGCTGTATTAGAAATAAGAGATTCACCAGAGGAGGAGTGAATACAGCTGTATTAGAAGTAAGGGATTCACCAGAGGAGGAGTGAATACAGCTGTATTAGAAGTAAGGGATTCACCAGAGGAGGAGTGAATACAGCTTTTAATCACGTGCCTTTAATGCAGCTACTATTCTTTACCAACTAAACCCTCACAGGGCTCGCGGAACAGGAGCTAACCACAACTGGCCCGGCCATTTATTCCCATGTATGAGACAGAGATTTTCAATACTGTGGTTACAACTTCTGTCTTTATCACTGATAATACACAAATACACATTAAATACACATGACGTACTGTAGTGTAGCCCCCTCTACTGGTCAGCATTTATCACATACACTATTGTGCAAAAAGTTTGGAGACGCATACAGATGTGCCCACTAAAATATCATCAAATTGATCAGAAATACAGTAGAGACATTGTTAATGTAACTAGCTATTGTAACTGGACACGGACAGAATATCTATACAGGCGTACAGAGTCCCAATATCATCAACCATCAGTCCTGTGTTGCAATGACTCGTTGTGTTTGCTAATCCAAGTTTCTAATCGATCATAAATTATTTTAAAAGGCTAATTGGTCATCGGAAAAACATTTTGAAACACAGCTGAATACTGGTGTGCTGAGTAAAGAAGCAATTAAAAGATTCAGCTTGTCATCTGGGCAGAGTTCCTCCTCTGTCCAGGGCCCGTGTTCTTTGGCCCATCTTAAACTTAAGTTTTAATTGGTCCGTTTAAGACAAAACGGGACTATTGGTTGCTGAGAATAAGCCTCCATACACATCTGTTGATATTTAACTGATAATTTGCCATTTCCAATTACAATAGTAATTTACAACAATACAATTAACTATGTCTACACTACATTTCTGATCAATTCGATGCTTTTTAAATTGACAAACATCTCATGAACAGTAGTGTATGTAGTATGGAGCTCACTCACCTCCTCTGCTGCAAACTTCAACACTGCTGTGAATGGTGTGCTTTCTGGGACACTCAGTCTGAAAACATGAATACACCTCAGAGTTAGGTTATACATGAAGCTGGGTTGAAATAGCTATGATTGGGTCATTGTGTCACGTCACTATAATTCATCCACACACTCCTCATAGAGTTGCGCTCCCACTTTATCTCTTTCTTTCTCATGTCATCGGATGAGACAAACCCAGGACACAGTGGTTAATTTGTTTTAACTTGGACATATGCTAGGCTTGTAATAGCATGTAGGCTAGCTAGGTAGGCTGTGATTTGATTAAAAATGAACATAGCCAAGAGAGATCTATATTAACCACATGTTTCTATATGAAAACAGTAACAACTGTGACAGTCATATTCAATTAGCCTTCTAACGTTAGCTAAATAAGCAGCTGCTGTACTATTATGGCTCACAGGAAAGCTACAACATGTTTCTAGTTGCTATCATGCATGTAACATTAAACCACAACCAAATGAAGCTCGGATCCCAGTTCAGGGAGTGTCTATTGTCAATAGTATTGAATGAATTCATGTTTTCACTGCAGATATCTGTCACTTACACTTTGTATGGTAGCCTTGGATCTGACGTCAGAGTGATTTTAAACGTGACTTTAGACCTGAGGGGGAAACACCGTTATTATCACATTACCTTTTGATGTCTGATGACAATGTTACGTTAATTGTGAAAATTGAGAAGTAATCCGG
This sequence comes from Dallia pectoralis, assembly GCA_029465975.1. Taxonomy (NCBI): domain Eukaryota; kingdom Metazoa; phylum Chordata; class Actinopteri; order Esociformes; family Umbridae; genus Dallia; species Dallia pectoralis. Next base: position 15,711,445 of record CM055746.1, on the reverse strand, counting down.
TGTAAACTTACATTTTTCTGGTGACTGTGTTCTCAGCCGCACAGTGTTTAGGCAGAACCGGAAGCCGGAAAAAACTCCGGGTACACGTCATCATTCAGAATAAGGTTCCGAATAGGTTTAATGTTTAGTACAAAATAATTATCAATAATTTATCAAAGTTATTCTCTGAAAGCTTCCAGTTTTAAACGCGAATGTGACAGGGAAGTGTTTTTCCATTACATTTGTTTGCGATTTCCACTACCGTGAGAATTGATTTACCGTAATATAAGGCCTAATGCGCATAAACTTTGTACGACAGAGCGCCCCCTGGAGGACTCCACTAAATAATGATTTGCCTGTCATCTGAAATTGAGTCCAAGATGCGTCAGAGAGGCAGACACATTGTGTAAATAAAAACAACTATTAATAAGCCATGAATATCTACGGAATATGCAGGATAGCAATAACATTATTACAGTAATAATATAATTAGGTGTGACATCTCAAAGTGATGTCTTTGAGATTTTACTTGACCATTATAGAATATTGTTGAGATGGATAATTAATCTTGTAGGTATATGCAATACATTGGTTTTGGGTTTAATATGTTTTGCCTGTAATACTGTGTTAATAGCTCTTATGAATATAAAAGTAATTGATTAAATTGTGGCAACTGTTTACTCAAAAAGCCTTTTACAACCAATGGGGAAAATAGCTTACTGCATCTTTAACACATTATTATGTTGGGTAATTTGGGAGTTAGGGAGGTGAGGTAATAGAGACCCCAGAATGTAGCTCACTGAATATTCTGCTGCGGTTTTTATGGAGTTACATTTGTCTTAAAAAGAACAAACAAAATTATTACTATTGCAACCAAAAAATATGTATTGCATATAGGTTTTAACATGTTGTACGTTTTTCTCTGTGTGCTAGTTTTCTCTATGCGTCTCTATGTTTCTCTGTTTCTTTCTATGTTTCTTTCTATGTTTCACTAATTTTCTTTATGTGTCTCAGTTTTTTTCTTTGTGTCTCTATTTGTCTCGGTTCTCTCTATGTGTCTATATGTGTAATAACCAGGTATTTCATTTTGTTGCTTAGTGCCTGACTTCTGATCTGATCACTGACATCAGTCCGGAGCTGCCAGCTGAAACAAGAACAGCGTCAGGATTTGAAAGTATTTCCAATATTACTGTCCGATTTGATCTGAAACGATAACGCCCGAGTAAGATAAATGTCTAAAGACTGTGCTTGTATCCCAAATGCCTACCTCTGCCCTATGCTTTGCTCACATTGGACAGTGCACTATAAAGTAAATAGGGCAACCCATATGCTCAGTTCCACATAGAAGGGCTTCATTAGGGGTTTCCTCCAGGGTGCAGCTGCTCCGTTCTGATAAGATAGCACACCATCAGTCACTGCCAACTGACTGATACAAATCCTCTCATATTCCCTGTGCATCTCCGACGCATATCGTCAATGGTGGACAGCACAGCAGTTCAATAGGTCGTCCTGACAACGGTCTGTGACATTATTGGTGGACAGCACAGCAGTTCACTTGGTTGTCCTGACAGCTGTCTTCGACGCTATTGGTGGACAGCACAGCAGTTCACATGGTTGTCCCGACAACTGTCTGTGATGCTATTGGTGGACAGCACAGCAGTTCACTTGGTTATCTGTGACAGTGTCCTTCTTCATCGGGTTCATGACGATATGAAACATTTTATCAGTCATTGGTGGGCGAGATATCAGGCTAACAGCTGATGTTTCCAGCACTGTGTCGGTGGCAGTGGCTTTGATGTGGTAGTGTGACAATGATGGCAGTAGTTGGCAAAAGGGTGCCCGCAGATCTGGGACCAGTTTGCTGCCTTATTTGCTCTAGCTGATGGTGTCTTTGATCAGATTACAATGGTTCCCTAGCTGTAAAGCAGTGGGGTTGTGAACTTCTTAAGAGATAGACACGGTCTGAACAAATAAGGATCAACAAAAGAACAAGAGATCAGTGTTTTGCTATTCCCTACTATGTGGTGAAGAGTGTGATGGCTACATGTACAGTATACAGAGTGGGAGATGGCACATAGCAATGTGGACAGAGTATACAGAGACAGAGATATAGAGAGAAAACTATGTTTGCATGACCATATATTCAAATATCAAATAGCCCTGCCGAATACCTGAGATCATGGGAAGAGAGTGTGCATTGTAAGACCACGGTCACCAAACGTTTGAATATGTCCACAGTTTGAATAACCTCTCAGTTTTATGACCACTATATTAAGCTTTGTATGCCTGTGTGGGCCTGTGTTCACAGAGCATTTTTGATTCAGATTGAAATGACGTGGGTATTTGGTGACATGGTCAGTTCTCTACATGGGATCATCTATTCGTCCAAGATGATCCAAAATCATCTGTTCTCCAAAGATCAATGTTATTCTGAGATCATTCTGAAATTAGAGAATGTTTTGTGCAGTACACAGGCCATTTAAGGCCGTACAAATCTTATAATAAAACCATGTTACCAACCATGATTAACAGAATATGAATTGAAATGTCAATGTGTCACAATTCCATTGGATGATTTCAGTGCATGTAAAATGCATAGTCAAACACCAGAAAGTCTCTCGTACAATCAGGTGGTAAAACGACATATAGTATTATATTTATTAATGATAGGAGCTCATGTTGCTAATAAGAGTTTTAGGCAAATAAGAACCGGTTTAAATTATTTTTATTTATTTTTTTAAATAAGTTTTCATACTCGTCAGTAAGTATGTTAACATGTTATTACAAGATTATCAAATTTCTTATTACGTTTAAATCACTGACAATGTAATAAATGGCACTCAGTAGTGATTCTGATCTATCATACATATACTGTAGCTAGCTAGAAACATTTAAAAACATTTACACACACTTTCCATTCCAAATCGTAAAAACATCTCATATTTCGTATATATATATAAATATATCAGTAACTAGTCAGCATCTTACCGGTAAATGGTGTCAACGGCAACTAAAAGTGCATCAGCACAAGAAACCATGCATAGCCTGTTAATTTCTGACTCGCACTTTCTGAAAGCACTACCCTGCAAAATACCCTTTAACAGGGTCAACTTAATTATTACAGAAGGAACAAAGTGGAAGAATTAACAACATTTGGTCATGAAGTGAAAACAGAAATAAGCTTTTCATCAGATGTATTAAATTGCAAAGACAACTTCACATCTGGTTACACAGATTCAGTCATCTGATTGGAATTGAGATGAGGCTAAAGACATTCAAAGATGCTGATTGAAATGTTGATTCAATTTAGTAAATTTTGCTGTTCATACCGTTTCAGGTGTTTTTATATTAGTCATTTCTTTGGAGAAAAACATATCGGTGATTTTGCCAAAAGTAACGTAAATAATTTTTAATTGTAAGTAAAAATACTAAGTTTCTAAATAATTATAAATCCCCTTATGTAACCTCAAATTATAAATCACCTAATGTAACCTAAATCAGAACATGGTCTGGAACAAGGGATCAGGTTTTATGGTGGAGTTGATTCAGGAGACAGGTCCGCACCTAGTAATCTGGATTAGAAAACACACATAACACGACAAACTAAGAATATCGCAATAGTTGGTGTGAGAGAAAGAAATAGAGAGAGACGAGTGAGAAAAGAGAAAAAGCATTTTGAGAAAAATACAGAGATAGAATTAAACATGTTGTTTCTAACAGATTCAGATTTGCCAGATGAACTGACATTGTTCCGAATGACAAATATCAAGACCGTTGCTCAAACAAATACAGTGTTCTCTGGAGTTCTTTTCAGTTGTAGGGCAAGATACGTTCTTTTGAGTTTTTTCTGCGGTGTAGTTAGACAATGAAAAAGGCTCCACACAACTGAATATTACTCCTGGCCTTTGCCAGCAAATGGAACAGTCTAATTGCTGTCAAACGGGCAAGTTCATCAACTTGGATGACCTGTTGTTGTATTTGTCTGTTGCAAATATTGGGCGTCCTGCTGTATTATTTTTATATTGTCCTCTGTCTGACAAACACACTTGGATTGGCAAACACAACGTGCTACTGAAACACAATAGTTGTGGACGTTGAAATGGGTTCTCTGTACGCCTGTAGAGATATTCCAATTAATTAAATTATGAATTTGACGTCATTTGAATTGACAAATTAGTCGCGAAATATGAAAGACATATTTCAGTGACCCAAAAGTTTTGACCGCTGAAGATCAGGTTGTCTACCGTGTCTGCACTGCTGCTCATTCATTTGAATGTTACTTTAACAGAGAAAAAATGCTGTTCTTTCAAAGTCACCCCAAACTTTAGAACGGCAGTGCAGGAGGAAGACAGAGAATATGAATAAAAATGCCACTTAAAGTACATAAGAGATGGGTGAAGTGAAACCTGATCACGATACATAAAAGTACACAAACGTAACCACAATCAAAACTCACCATGACTTCTGCTGCAGATGAAGTAATATGTTTCATTCTCAGGCTGGCTGACCCACTGTCCCCCAGTTCTATTCATGGCCCCAGTGATCCTAGCCTGCTCACTGGCTGTGTTGTGGTTCTGTCCTCCGGCCCAGTTCTGGTAGCAGGAATCATTTCCACTGACCCAGAACCAGAAGCCCAATGCACAGCTGTATCTCAGGCCCAGCCAGACAAAGGGACTGGAGGCATTCTGTGCTCTACGTTGGACCCAGTCTTGGATGTTCTGGTTAAGGACAGACACCAGCTCCCAGCCATGTTCTCTACAGTGGGACACGGCATCTAACCACGTCTTGTTCTCTTGGACCAGAACCAGCTCATCTGGAGGCAAAAGAGGAAACAAAGACTCATGTTAATTACTCAGACAAAAACTTCTTATAATGGACACCTGAGCCAATCACTACAATAATGTATAGATTCAGTCCATCCAATCACAACACTACAGTAATGTATAGATTCAGTCCATCCAATCACAACACTACAGTAATGTATAGATTCAGTCCATCCAATCACAACACTACAGTAATGTATAGATTCAGTTCTTATTAAAACAATACAGTAATGTGTTGATTGCTTTTCCTCCTCTCACACGTGAATTCAGGATTCAAAACATATTATTACAACATTACAGTAATATCAAACGATAAATATTGGTCTTTGTCTCACCATCATAGCAGATACATGGATATGTTGCATTCTGGTTGCTTGTATATGAGTTGACACTCTGGTTGGACCAACCCCAGACCAGAGGGACTTTACGCAGGCCGATCCACACTGGGTTATTAGTAGATGAGATGTTCTTCACATAATCCCTCTCTGTTATGTTCCTCACACTGGCCAGGTCTGTGTGTTTCTGTTTACAGTAGTCACGAGAGTCAGTCCATTTCTTGTTTAGAGTCTCAATGTAGATGTACTGATTGGTCTGGTTATGTTCTGTTTAAGACAAAAATATACAAAATGTCTAAATATACTAAATGTCTTACTGACAGGGTGCTTAATAACAGACAATATAAATGTCTTACTGACAGGGTGCTTAAAAACAGACAATATAAATGTCTTACTGACAGGGTGCTTAATAACAGATAATATAAATGTCTAACTGACAGGGTGCTTAATAACAGACAATATAAATGTCTTACTGACAGGGTGCTTAATAACAGACAATATAAATGTCTTACTGACAGGGTGCTTAATAACAGACAATATAAATGTCTTACTGACAGGGTGCTTAAAAACAGACAATATAAATGTCTAACTGACAGGGTGCTTAATAACAGACAATAGAAATGTCTTACTGACAGGGTGCTTAATAACAGACAATATAAATGTCTTACTGACAGGGTGCTTAATAACAGACAATATAAATGTCTTACTGACAGGGTGCTTAATAACAGACAATATAAATGTCTTACTGACAGGGTGCTTAATAACAGACAATATAAATATCTAACTGACAGGGTGCTTAATAACAGACAATATAAATGTCTTACTGACAGGGTGCTTAATAACAGACAATATAAATGTCTAACTGACAGGGTGCTTAATAACAGACAATATAAATGACTAACTGACAGGGTGCTTAATAACAGATAATATAAATGTTTTACTGACAGGGTGCTTAATAACAGACAATATAAATGTCTTACTGACAGGGTGCTTAATAACAGACAATATAAATGTCTTACTGACAGGGTGCTTAATAACAGACAACATAAATGTCTAACTGACAGGGTGCTTACCATCGAAACAGACAAAAGGATGGGTATTCTCACATGTTTTATAATCCCACGTCTCATCTATAATAACCACACAACAACACTTTTGATCGTCATCCTCTTGTGATTCTTTTACACATTGCTGTTCTAAACTATGTTGTTGAGTTTGTGTCGTCTCCCAAAACTTCTCCTCTCCTAACTCTGTTCCATCCAGAGACCACCTCCAGGTGCTGTTACTCGTCTTCAACAAAATCTCTGTTTTATCAGTCCAGTTTGCCATTACAGTATTAAACATGCCAAGTTCTGTCATGTTAGCTGAGGTTGCCAGGCCAGTGTGGTTCTGTGAGCAGTAATTATGAGCATCAGTAAAGGTTTTTGGTTCTGATATGAAGTGGTACCGGATGGAGAGGCATGAGGGGGGAACATACAGCCCTGTGGAGAACAAACCAATGATATAACACATTACCATTACATCATTTAGCATAATGTCTTATCCAGAGTTATAGAGTCATTTGTGGTACAGAGTGCATACATTTCTAGAATCCCTTCAACACTGCAAAATAATAATCTGTGATTAAAAAACGTTGATAATACTTTGTTGACGCTCCTTTAAATATACTTTGTTGACGCTCCCTTAAATATACTTTGTTGACGCTCCCTTGAGACTGGGGCTGGTTAAGTGCAGAATGACTAAATGCCTCCGGCCTTTTTAAAACGTGGGTCGGAATCGCAGTAACAAGACCTGTGCAATCTTGTGCAACACTTTTCATTTACTACGAGAGTAACCCGGGGTCTGTAGGTTAGACTATTTGTACAATATCGGTCAAGTATTGAACGTCAAACTGGCTCCACCGTGATAACTAAGACATTACCCAGTTTGGACTGGCTCCAAAAAAAATGGCAACAATTTGACTGTTTTTTTACTAGACTGGATCTGAACAGAGATCAGATGCAGCATTTTAAACAGGCTGACTCTTATTTCTCCAGGAGGTCCCACAAAAACAAAAATACCCAAATACTTTCTTTTTGGAAATAATAGGAACCCTCTAAGACGGCACTCTGCCAAAGTCTTTCACGTCACTGGATGCCAACGGCAGTGAGAATAAAAAATTAACCATATTTATTTCAGTACATTCACACAAAAAACATTTTCTAGTTCTAGAAACACGCCACCCCCATCGGGTTGTCGGACCACCCAGAAGCGAATTTTCGCCCCTTTGCTCTGTGTGAACAGGAGGAATAGACTCGATTTGTAGTTTAACGTGCCGACAAAGACGCCGTCGACGATCACAGGCCAACTGTTCACTCTGTCACCCGTTTATTCACATTCCCACGTAACAGGCGCGTGTGAACGAAACACTTAAAATAAAAACTAAATCTGGACACTAACCTGTGATGAGCAGGAGGAAGAACAGAGGTGGGTCCATCCCTGTGAAGTGAAATAATACAGGATGTTAATCTGAGACCCACATGGAACCACAGACAAGTCAGATTGTTGGTTAACTTTGGCTGCTGATTAAATTCAGCTCAGGATAAGAATGCAGGTTTTATTCCCAGTAAAGTAACGCATTTTGCATTCAGAACATCAATCACTGTTGGCGCTCATAAATACAAGTTCTGTACTTGTCTGTAAAACGAGAAATGACGGGACCCGGGAAATAGAGTGAGGTTATGGAGGAAATATAATCCAACTGTAGCAGGAAGCTCAACATACACCCTGAACAATGTTCAACAGACGGCAGAACGTAACAAATAGAGTGGTTCAAAGCAGTTTTTCTCAGCACATTTTGTAACACCTGTCACCAACCCCATCACAGGTTTAACGAGCGGCTGTGACAGCAAGTTACACATAAAGCCTGATCACTCATTCACATCCAGTCCTTTCTGATGTTGAACTGCACAAAAACACTCATGCAGTAACTGTCTTGTATTCTCTTTTAACAGGCACACTTGCAGAGTTGTGAACTAAATATTCAAACCTGATGTTAGAGGTTCTTGGTGGTCGTATCTTGAAAATGTTGTCTTCTGTCGCACAACCTTAGTGGTTCTGTTCTCTCTGGACAGGTCAGAGTCATGCAGGTATAGCATTTGTCATTTATTATGTGTAATAAAGTCCTGTTTTCCACCACCTCAGTCCCGGGTCCTAATAGTATACTTTACAACATGTAAACTGGGCGCGATTGCATAACCAAATGTTATATTACCCACAAGCCCGGCTGAATACTCTTCAAACAGCCATAGCACGTATGCAAGCAGAGCCCGGGCATCGTCTAACAAAGGGGTCTGTGCTGTTTAGCAAAACGCCAGAGTGTTTTCTGAAGTCGTGGGTTGACCAACCTCTTGACCGTACAAGGTCACCAACAAAGATGTGGACACAAAGCATTTCAGACCAGGTGAAATGAGAATTACCAGAGCAAACATCTGCTACGCTCTATTAATGCAGTTTCTTCATGATCTAAAAGGATAAACTGATCCTAGATCAGACCACCTAACCTCAGATGATTCATGACTCATATTATTTTAATAAACTCTTTGACATTGGGGAGGTTCGCCATCTGTGATATTAGCAATATATAAGCAATAGACCGCCGTGTTTTATCCGGGAAGAAACCTTTGTGTCTTAACAAGGGAATTGTTTTCTGTCCAGGTCCAGAAAGACGGGCCTATTCTGTGTTCTGTCGACTACACAGAGGTAACGTTAGATTCATCATCTGGAAATGAGTCTAAACTCCACACCTGATTTGCTGGAGGAATTGTGTGAATGTGGGGTTCTGTGTGTAGTTAGAGTTGTTGGATAAGGAACAGTTTAGGTTTGTGGTTAGATTTAGGATTATGTTTATGTTCACATTTTGGTCCCCACAAGGATATGTTATTAAATGTGTGTATGCGTGTACTCAGTCTACAACCATAAACACGATATTGTTTTGCATGTTCCTCTAACATGAAACCTACAACAAACAGTGACATCATCAGGAGGAAGAGCAAGTGAAGAGGGGAAAGAAGAAAGTGGAGGAGGAATGTGAGGAGGAGGAGAAGGGCCTGTCACACAAAAAGGAGGTGCTGCAGACATGTAACCTATGGTGTGTTTACCTGTCAATCAACCCTAAACCCTATGGTGTGTTTACCTGTCAATCAACCCTAAACCCTATGGTGTGTTTACCTGTCAATCAACCATAAACCCTATGGTGTGTTTACCTGTCAATCAACCATAAACCCTATGGTGTGTTTACCTGTCAATCAACCATAAACCCTATGGTGTGTTTACCTGTCAATCAACCCTAAACCCTATGGTGTGTTTACCTGTCAATCAACCATAAACCCTATGGTGTGTTTACCTGTCAATCAACCATAAACCCTATGGTGTGTTTACCTGTCAATCAACCATAAACCCTATGGTGTGTTTACCTGTCAATCAACCCTAAACCCTATGGTGTGCATTTTAATACACATACCAATTAAATTATATTCATACTAAATGTCTTATACTACAATCTGGTACTCCTGATTTTGAATCTTAATTATTTACTTGGTATTTTCTTTGTTGTTGATGTCGTTGTATCTTGGCTTAGTTGTATCTGCGTGTTGTGTCTTGATGTTGTTTTATCTTGATATTTTTTTATCCTGATGTTGGCTTTTCCAAGTGATGGCAATGACACTGTGGACAAATGGGTGTTATACAGGTGTATTTAAATATCTGCACTTCCTGTTCACTAATATTTTCCTCATAAAAAAAATTGCAACATGAATGGATAAATGACACCTCTGTTTTTATCAGTTTTTCCATGTAGATGCATATAAAAAACACATGCAAATTTGTTAATCTTACTTCCCTCTCACTCACACACAATAATGCCCTGTTGCCCATTTTATCCTATTTATACAATTGCAATTTGAAGATTATATACAGTTATCATGGATGGGAATGTCATGGCAATATTGAGCTATCAAATAATTATTTGAACTGTTCTGTTTCTGGGGAGGAAAGATTGTAGAACAGACCATCTTTTATGGAAAAAAAGTATTCTGTGAACACATTGTTTATTTGATTTTTGGTTGACATGATGAAAGTTAGAGAGGAACCATGCTCTGAATGGTGGCCAGTCCTCTTCTGGGTGTGCAAGAACCTTTTAGGAGAACAAATTGTGTGACCTGATACATTGTCACTGTATCCGTAGGTGTAGTGCAGGAATAAGGCAAGCAGAGCAAGTTATTATGTTCGGTTGGCGTTTAATTACACAAATTAAAATCAACCACACGAACATAAAAAACGTACACTATAAAAATTAAAATGTTGCCAAAAAACGATTTACTAAAACCTGTTCAATACAGATCTAACTAATACACAATACACCTGCAAAACAGATGTAACCTAAAACTAATTCCAAGCTCCCGACACATTAAACAGGGATCTTAAATACCCACTGATGAATCAAACCTATGACACAGCTGTGCTCCTAATCAAACAATACACAGGAAGTGCTCCCCACTAACATCCTGTGTGGAACACAGCTCGCCACATTTGTGACACAGTCAAGTGGGCTGTGTCCAGAGTCAATGTTTAAGAAGTTTGCAGACCTGCGGCCATACATTCAGGGAAAATATGCAGGAGAAAATAAAAAAAATAGAAAAGTTCAGACAACCGAATAAATGTCGTGTTCTGAATCATCTTTCAAATTTCTCTAAACGTGTCACGTAATGTAAACAAGCTCAAACTTTGGTGTGGTAAACACCATTTTGTTTGACTTTTCCTCACCTAGACAGCCGGTTATCTAATGCTGTAGATCACATCACTACCCCTAGCTAGTAGAGGGGCTAAGACAATTACAGGTAGGGTACTTTTCTCTTACCCATAAACAGCACCGGCTGAGTTATTAACGCCTGAGTTATTTAAAACAATGACATCCTTACCGGAGCTGAACTTTGGAGATCTGTATATACAAATAGACTTTGTGGAGAATCCATCCACTTACACTGCTGAAATGAAGGCATATAAAAATACAGACATCTTTTTAAACTTTCAATCAGTGTGAGTCAATAATCCAGTCGTTTGAGAGGTGAAGGACAAAAAATTCTTCATTGTCAAAGCGAAGGTGAGTGCTAATTCATATACTGTTGGTTCAATGGGTGGTCAGCGTAGCGGAGTGCAGCCAGTATAACAGAGAACCTTGTGACATATTGTTCTGGTATTTTCAATGTTTCATCCAGGTTAACCACACTAATTAAAATAATTTGTTCATAATTTAACTTACCCTGTACGCCATGTGAAAACTATGACATAAAAGTAGCTTCTATTAAATGTTGGTTATGCTTCTCTTAAAGGTACGGTACGCCCTTTATTAAAGGTAGGGTACGCTTCTATTAAAAGTTGGGGTACACCCTTTATTGAAGCTAGGGTACAACCTTGATTGTCCCTGTTAGTTTCCATCTAATTGTAACCTGCATGTATTCATTATTATAACTTATAATTTTAAAATGTACACCCTGCAAAGACAGAAGAGAACTGGTCTCGCCCTCAGAGCCTGGTTCCCTTTTAGGTTTCTCCTAGGTTCTTCCTAAGAGTTTTTCCAAGCCATTGTGCATCAATTTGTATTTGTGTTTTCAGGCGTTTCAGCTGTTCAAAAAAGCACTTTCTGACAACTGCTGATGTAAAAAAGCTTTAGAAAATAGATTAAATTAATTAAACAAAAACAACCTCTCAAAACATGTTGTATAAAGATTTAACTATTAAATAGAAACAATTTGAAAGTTTACATTTACAATAAAATAACAACAAGTATTGAAAAAAATAAAGTATAGCGGTTTGTCGATTTCCGTGAACAGGAAAAATCCATATTAGATTAAAATGTACAAATTCTGACAGTTGTTACGCTAAACCTGTTTCACTTGGTGCCTCACTTATTTTGTCTGACCAAATGAATTTATACGAAATGTAGTTTCTACTCACACTAGCAGTGAGAAACTCTAGCTGCCTGTGAAATATTGTTTTGTCTGGTACTTTGTCCAATATCAGTTTTTAAGCATCAAATACATTTGTCATTTGTTATTTCCTATAACAAAAATGTATTATAGAATATTGTGTGTGGTTATTTAGATTTTAGTAGCAGGCGGATTGAGAACAAATTCTGATTTGCAGAAGCTAAGGCAGAACCCAGGACATCATACATACAACAGAGTTTTATCTTTGTTTTGTTGAAACTTTGTGTAGTATCTCGATGTTTGTGTCGTTGTATCTTAATGATTTTTGAAATTCACGTTTTTGTATCTTGCCATTGTTACTTTGGCGTAATTGTGTCTTGGTGTTTTAGTATTCTGATGTATTGCTGTAGGCTTCTCCAAGTGACACAGCTGTGTGTTATACAAGTGTATTTAAATATCTGTACTTCCTGTTCTCTGACATTTTCCCCTTAAACAAAACTGTAACATGAATGGATAAATGATACCTCTGTTTTCTCAGTTTTCCTCGTAGCACAAACAAATCTCACAATTAAAGGAAAACCTGCAGCATTCATGCAAATATGTTGATGTTGTCTCAACCACTTTCCCTCCTACTTCCTGAACATTGGCACACTGTTTTGTTATTACTTGTGTTGATTAGCATAACGTGAACACACCTAAAAACACGTCTATCCAACGTCTTTTCGTTTCAATGTTCTTTCCTCAGTGGGAAATACATCATTCCCAACAGCCCAGCTGTGTCTGGTTAAAAAACGTTGAACAGCTTGTAACTGTCATCATCACATTGTCAGTTTAAAGTTGTAGTGTGGCACTATACCTTGTTTGTTCCTATCTAGTATTGAGTCGTCTTACAGGTGGAACTAATTGCATTACGCTTCAGATTACACAGAAGATATAAATTAAATGAACACATTGTCAAAAATACTCATTACCAACCCCACAAAACTGTTGTCATATCTTCAGACCCAGATCTTAGTAGAAAGGGCTCAGCTTTGTCTTATGATAAAAGAACGAAAACATGGCCAAACAAACAACTGAAAAACATGATCTAAACTGAAATTATCCTGCATTTAAGCATTTAAGGAACAGCTTAGGTTTGTGGTTAGATTTACGATTATGTTCACATTTTGGTCCCTACAAGGATATGTTACTAAATGTTTGTATGCGTGTACTCAGTGTAAAGAAATATGATTATAAACCTGAATGTTTTTGCATGTTCCCCTAATATGAAACCTAGAAAAACAGTGACATCATCCAGGCGGTGTGTTTACCTGTCAATCAACCCTACATTCTATGGTGTGTTTACCTGTCAATAAACCCTCAATTCTATGGTGTGTTTACCTGTCAATAAACCCTAAATTCTATGGTGTGTTTACCTGTCAATCAACCCTAAACCCTATGGTGTGTTTACCTGTCAATCAAACCTGAACCCTATGGTGTGTTTACCTGTCAATCAACCCTAAACCCTATGGTGTGTTTACCTGTCAATCAAACCTAAACGCTATGGTGTGTTTACCTGTCAATCAAACCTAAACCCTATGGTGTGTTTACCTGTCAATCAAACCTAAACCCTATGGTGTGTTTACCTGTCAATCAACCCTAAACCCTATGGTGTGTTTACCTGTCAATCAAACCTAAACGCTATGGTGTGTTTACCTGTCAATCAAACCTAAACCCTATGGTGTGTTTACCTGTCAATCAAACCTAAACCCTATGGTGTGTTTACCTGTCAATCAACCCTAAACCCTATGGTGTGTTTACCTGTCAATCATCTCAAAAGCTCCTCACATTGTTCCAGATCTGTAAGATTAATCCTATAAACATCCTGAAACTTAAATCCTAACTCATTATTTCTTTAATCATGTGTGGACAATCTTTGATTTTGATATTTAAATACTTTGCTCTCATTGTTATTAATCATTATGTACTGTTAAAATGACTCGTTTGAATGATTTTCCTTTAGTTTATTATTTTGAAACGACCATAAGACAAGGTTTATTTTTATTTATTTGCAGCAGGAACCCTTTTGACAGTTAAAGAAAAGGACAATGGCATCACAATACATTTTGAGGCATAGTCAGGAAGTGCACAGGTGCGTTTGAGGAAACATCTCCAGACACAGCTTCTCTGTTAAGGGTTTTGTCTCTCCCTGCTGGTGGGTTGTGTCATTACAGTGATAGAGCTAAACCTTTTCCAGTGGGTGGAGTTTCGGTTGCCGTTCTGTTTCATTTTACACTTTATTTTTCTTTATCATGCTGCTCGCTCCTTCATGAATCTTTGCCAGACTACTTCCAAGCAGAAATGAACGTCCATCTACCGGTCTTCTACCTAGATTAAACTTTCAGGTGGACAAACTGTAAGGAGTCATTTGAGCTCAACAGAACATAGAGATACTCAGTACCAACCCCACAACACTGTTGTCATATATTCCGGCCCAGGTTTCATTGGATCAGAAATTCTTCATTATAACAATTATTAATTTTGATAATATGTTTTTTGCTCTTTTAACCAGATTTTTTTAACTGCAACGGCCCAAATTAAATAAACTGAAACACAATCCTAACAGCAGTTGGTAGCTCAGTGGTAGAGTTTATGCTGAGTGTGTATGACGTCCTGGGTTCAAATCCCAGCTGCTCCCCAGGTCGCCGTTGCAAATGAGAAAATGTTCTCATTCGGCCTACCTGGTTAAATACATTTTTTTTTACTGAAATTATCCAGGTCTTAAAATTAAAATACATTATGTTGTAAGTATTTTGGAAAACACGATCAGTCAAGCATCATAGCATTTATTCAATAAACACAATATAAAGATATTAAACATTTTTCAATCAATTAAATTATTTCAAATCGTGATAATGACTTCACCGTCATTAGGTAATGTAAACCCTAATAATACAGTACCCTAATGTTACAGTACCCTAATATTACAGTACCCTAATGTTACAGTACCCTAATATTACAGTACCCTAATGTTACAGTACCCTAATAATACAGTACCCTAATGTTACAGTACCCTAATGTTACAGTACCCTAATATTACAGTACCCTAATGTACAGTACCCTAATAATACAGTACCCTAATGTTACAGTACCCTAATGTTACAGTACCCTAATATTACAGTACCCTAATGTTACAGTACCCTAATATTACAGTACCCTAATGTTACAGTACCCTAATGTTACAGTACCCTAATGTTACAGTACCCTAATGTTACAGTACCCTAATGTTACAGTACCCTAATGTTACAGTACCCTAATATTACTGGACTATGTGGTAGCTGATTCAGAGGCGAGAGACATCCTAGTAATCTGTATGAGAGAACAAGAAATAGTACAAAAAAAGATAATGAATGTTAATATAATGACTGAGAGAAAAAGACAAACAATGAGAACAGAAGCACTCTGTGAGAAAGAGCGACGGCTTATTTAAAACTATCTGAATAAATAAGGTATAAACTCACCATGACTTCTGCTGCAGATGAAGTTATATGTTTCATTCTCAGGCTGGCTGACCCAGTGTCCCCCAGTTCTGTTCATGGCCCCAGTGATCCTAGCCTGCCCACTGGCTGTGTTGTCGTTCTGTCTTCCGGCCCAGTTCTGGTAGCTGGAATCCTTTTCATTGACCCAGAACCAGAAGCCCAATGCACAGCTGTATCTCAGGCCCAGCCAGACAAAGGGACTGGAGGCATTCTGTGCTCTATGTTGGACCAAATCTTGGATGTTCTGGTTAAGGACAGACACCAGCTCCCAGCCATGTTCTCTACAGTGGGACACGGCATCTGACCACGTCTTGTTCTCTTGGACCAGAACCAGCTCATCTGGAGGCAAAAGAGGAAACAAAGACTCATGTTAATTACTCAGACAAAAACTTGGATTCTTATAATGGACACCTGAGCCAATCACTACAATAATGTATAGATTTAGTCCATCCAATCACAAAACTACAGTATTGTATAGATTCAGTTCCTCCAATCACAACACTACAGTAATGTATAGATTCAGTCCCACCAATCACAACTCTAAAGTTATATAAGGATTCGGCACATCTTACTACACCACTACAATAAAATCAAACAATAAAAGTCACTAAATATTGTTCTTGGTCTCACCATCATAGCAGATAAATGGATATGTAGCATTCTGGTCGCCTGTATATGAGTTGACACTCTGGTTGGACCAAACCCAGACCCGAGGTACTTTACGCAGGCCGATCCACACTTTATTAATAAATAAGATGTTCTTCACTTTCTCCCACTCTGTTGAGTTCCTCACACTGGCCAGGTCAGTGTAGTGCTGTTTACAGTAGTCACGAGATTCAGTCCAGATCATTTTTGAATTGGAAATGTGGATGTACTGATTGGTCTGGTTATGTTCTGTTGAAAAGACAAAAACATACAAGATGTGAATCATAGGCCCTTTTTTAAATTAACATGAGTGAAACAGACAATAAAATATGTACAGTAGCTTGGTTCTTCAAAATTTGCATTGACAATTGACTGGGACAATTATGGCTGAACAGACAATATAAATGTCTTTCTGACAGGGTGCTTAATAACAGACAATATAAATGTCTAACTGACAGGGTGCTTAATAACAGACAATAT
Source organism: Dallia pectoralis (assembly GCA_029465975.1). Classification (NCBI taxonomy): domain Eukaryota; kingdom Metazoa; phylum Chordata; class Actinopteri; order Esociformes; family Umbridae; genus Dallia; species Dallia pectoralis. The sequence goes on along the minus strand of CM055746.1, from coordinate 15,694,700 downwards.
AAATGTTTAACTGACAGGGTGCTTAATAACAGACAATATAAATGTCTAACTGACAGGGTGCTTACCATCATTACAGACATTATAAATGTCTTACTGACAGGGTGCTTAATAACAGACAATATAAATGTCTTACTGACAGGGTGATTAATAACAGACAATATAAATGTCTAACTGACTGGGTGCTTACCATCATAACAGACAAAATACTGTCTTGTCGTACAATCTGCATCATGCCACCTGTCCTCTATAATTAACACACAAAACTCTTTTCCACCTTGATTATCAGGTTGTTTGGTCTCCCAAAACGTCTCCTCTCCTAACTCTGTTCCATCCAGAGACCACCTCCAGGTGCTGTTACTCGGCTTCAACCACTTCATTGTTTCATCAGTCCAGTTTGCCATTACAGTATTAAACATGTCACGTTCTGTCATGTTAGCTGAGGTTGCCAGGCCAGTGTGGTTCTGTGAGCAGTAATTATGAGCATTAGCTAAGGTTTTTGGTTCTGATATGAAGTGGTACCGGATGGAGAGGCATGAGGGGGGAACATACAGCCCTGTGGAGAACAAACCAATGATATAACACATTACCATTACATCATTTAGCATAATGTCTTATCCAGACTCAATTGGGACTAAGATTATTATCAACGCTGTCGTCCACTATATGTGTGCACAGTTAGTTGCCAGGGGTGATGTGGTCTCATCTCAATCCTCCCTGACATGTTGCTTTAAATGGAGAAATTTGTCCATGGATTAAATGTCATGTATAAATGTTTCCCATCTCCATTGGCACTGGCTTTTAGAAAATAATTAATCGACATTCAATTTAGATAATTGCATGTACATGTTATCTGTGTCACTTGAACATTATATTATTTATTATTACGTATGAATTTAAACATTAACTTTTTCATTTAAAGTGTGCTTTTGTCAAAACATCCTCCATTTGTGGCAGTTACAGACTTGGAGACCTTTGGCATTCTAGTTGTCAATTTGATCTGATAACTTTGCTGTCAACGCTCACTGGATTCCTGTTTATTCAGCCAAACATTTTCATTCCTGTGTAAAAACGTGCATTAATACACACTTGAATAAAAACTAAATCTGGACACTAACCTGTGAAGAGCAGGAGGAAGAAAAGAGGTGGGTCCATCCGTGTGAAGTGAAATAATACAGGATGTTAATCTGAGACCCACATGGAACCACAGACAAGTCAGATTGTTGGTTAACTTTGGCTGCTGATTAAATTGAGCTCAGGATAAGAATGCAGGTTTTATTCCCAGTAAAGTAACATATTTTGCATGAATTATTTTTCACATATTTTTGTCTGACACAATAAATTAACGCTAAACACAGTTTCTACCCACACTATCAATGAGTAACTCTAGCTGTGTATTTAATGCTGTTATGTTTGTCCCTTTGTCCAATAACGTTTTTTCAAAATCAATATTTTATTTGATATTTCCTATAACTAAATGTATTTTAGAAAACCTTGTGCCGTTATATCTTGCTTTTGCTTTAGCCTGTGAACTGCCTGAAGACATTGAAACTGCAATCATTGTCAATATTCTCCGGTCACCTTCTAACAGAAATGTTAATTTCAAACCTCTTTACATATTCATGTTATTTTAATGGAATCGCTGTAGTTTAAATAGATACTGAACTACAGCATAAACCAATCACAAGATCTCATGCTTGAGAGGACTTAAGTATTAAAAAGTGTCTAAAACATACTCATAATGTTTAAAATATGTTAAATAATTGATGATGAGGAAAAAGTGAGATTTAATATACAGTACGTACATTTAAGAATGTTTATGTCATTTCTCAAAACAGTAACTGAACATGAAAAATACAATATTCTAATAAACAATACTATTTGATATTTCTGAATTCGAAACTTCTTACTTGGTGTTTTTTGTTCTTGATTTTGGTGTTGAATCTTGGTTTAGTTGTATCTTGGTGTTGTATCTTGATGTTGTTGTATCTTGTTATTCTTTAATCCTTATGTAGGATTCTCCAAGTGACACCAGTGACGCCTTGGACAGATGGGTGTTATACAGGTGTATTTAAATATCTGTAGTTCCTGTACTCTGAAATTTCCCCTTAAACAAAACTGTAACATGAATGGATAAATGACAACTCTGTTTTCTCAGTTTTTCCTCGTAGCACAAACAAATTTCACAAGTAAAGGAAAACCTGCAGCATTCATGCAAATATGTTGATGTTGTCTTAACCACTTTACCACACACACACACACACACACACACACACACACAAACAGCTGCCTGTTTGTTTCTGTTTATTTCAACTGTTCTTACAATTGTTAAATCACTTAATTATTTTTTTGTTTTTTTCAGTGGTTGCTGTTTGAAAAAGGGTTTCTGTAAAGCTGCCTGTTTGTCTGTCCACAATAAATCAGCTCGTCCGGACTTGTAAAGTTACTCCAGCCTTTTTGTGGCCAAAACAACTTTGTATTAAACAACTGAAACACATGATATAAACTGAAATTATTTAGCATTAAAGCATTTAAGGAACAGTCTAAGTTTGTGGTTAGATTTAGGATTATGTTTATTTTCACATTTTGGTCGCCACAAGGATAGATTACTAAATGTGTGTATGCGTGTACTCAATCTAAAGCAATATGATTATAAACCCTAAACTGTTTTGCATGTTTTTCTAACATGAAACCTAGAACAAATGGTGACATCATCAGGAGGAGGAGCTGTGTAGAGCAAACAGTGACATCATCAGGGGGAGGAGCAAGTGAAGAGCAAACAGTGACATCATCAAGAGGAGGAAGTTTGAGGAAATATCTCCAGACACAGCTTCTCTGTTGAGAGTTTTGTCTCTCCCTGGTGGTGGGTTGTGTCATTACGGTGATATCAGAGCTAAACTTTTTTTCAGTGGAGTTTGTAAATATCTGATCTGATGAAAAGCTGTAAATGCAGGTATGTTGATCCACAAAGAATGAGTGAGCACATCTGGATTTGTCACATGAACATGGATCTATATACTGTATATGCATCTGTGCAGTGCCTGCTCTAGTCTTTTGGCTATATTTAAGTTGGGGCCCCCTCCCCTTAGTTGTTAGAGCCTGCTAGCATTCAGGGACCCTAAGTGACTGCTTATGTTTCTTGTGCCTATAACCGGCCCTGCACCTACGATAAAATTGGAGACCTGCAGACTTCCTGAACATCGGCACACTGGCTTGTTATTACTTGTGTTGAGTAGCATAATCTAACCACCAATTCAATGGTCTTTACTCAGTGGGATTTTAATCATTCAGAAAATCCCAACTGTGTCTATTGAAAAATGATGAACAGATAATTATTGCCACGTGTTCCAAAAAACAGCACATCCCAATAAAGAGTCATGAAAAGATTAATTTATTATATGAAACACATTTACTCCAAACTTTAATCATTTCAAATGTAATATTCACAGTGTAAACCCAACTTAACAGGTTTTGAAATTGCAGCTATAATATGTTAATATGCAAATGTAAGATATGGAAATAAATGTTGAGATCCACATTCGATGCCGTTCTGTTTCATTTTACACATTTATTTTCTTAATCACGCTGCTCACTCCTTCATGAATCTTGGCCAGACTACTTTCATGCTGGAAGGAACATCCATCTACCGGTCTTCTACCTACATTAAACTTTCAGGTGGACAAACTGTAAGGAGTCATTAGAGCTCAACAGAACTTATAGATATTCAGTACCAACCCCACAACACTGTTGTCATATTTTCAGCCCCAGGTTTTATTAGATCACAAATTCTGTTATTCATTATGTCAATTATTAATTTTGATATTATGTTTTTTGTTGTCACAGTAATACAGTACCCTAATGTTACTGGACTGTGTGGTAGCTGAGGCGAGAGACATCCTAGTAATCTGTATGAGAGAACAAGAAATAGTACAAATAAAGATAATGAATGTTAATATAATGACTGAGAGAAAAAGACAAACAATGAGAACAGAGGCATTCGGTGAGAACTACAAAGTGTGGCAATCGAAGCTCTAGGTATCTGAGTTGAAAAAAATCGAAAGAGCGACCGCTTATTTAAAACTATCTGAATAAATAAGGTATAAACTCACCATGACTTCTGCTGCAGATGAAGTTATATGTTTCATTTTCAGGCTGGCTGACCCACTGTCCCCCAGTTCTGTTCATGGCCCCAGTGATCCTAGCCTGCTCACTGGCTGTGTTGTGGTTCTGTCCTCCGGCCCAGTTCTGGTAGCAGGAATCATTTCCACTGACCCAGAACCAGAAGCCCAATGCACAGCTGTATCTCAGGCCCAGCCAGACAAAGGGACTGGAGGCATTCTGTGCTCTATGTTGGACCCAGTCTTGGATGTTCTGGTTAAGGACAGACACCAGCTCCCAGCCATGTTCTCTACAGTAGGACACGGCATCTGACCACGTCTTGTTCTCTTGGACCAGAACCAGCTCATCTGGAGGCAGAAGAGGAAACAAAGACTCATGTTAATTACTCAGACATTAAATCTGATTCTTATTATAATGGCCACCTGTAGCCAATCACAACACTACAGTTATGTATAGATTAAGTCCATCCAATCACAACACTACAATAATGTATTAATAAAGTTCCATCCAATCACAACACTACAGTAATGTATAGATCCTGTCCATCCAATCACAAAAACTCTACAGTCATGTAGAGATCCAGTTCCAATCACAAAAATACATTAATATAAGGATTCAAAACATCTTACTACACCACTACAATAAAATCAAACAATAAAAGTCACTAAATATTGTTCTTGGTCTCACCATCATAGCAGATAAATGGATATGTAGCATTCTGGTCGCCTGTATATGAGTTGACACTCTGGTTGGACCAAACCCAGACCCGAGGTACTTTACGCAGGCCGATCCACACTTTATTAATAAATAAGATGTTCTTCACTTTCTCCCACTCTGTCTGGTTCTTCACACTGGCCAGGTCAGTGTAGTGCTGTTTACAGTAGTCACGAGATTCAGTCCAGATCATTTTTGAATTGGAAATGTGGATGTACTGATTGGTCTGGTTATGTTCTGTTGAAAAGACAAAAACATACAAGATGTGAATCATAGGCCCTTTTTTAAATGAGTGAAAGAGAAAAATGTACAGTAGCTTTGTTCGTCAAATGTGGCCAGAATGTGGACTCTATACAATACTAACTGACAGGGTGCTTACCATCATTACAGACATTATAAATGTCTTACTGACAGGGTGCTTAATAACAGACAATATAAATGTCTTACTGACAGGGTGATTAATAACAGACAATATAAATGTCTAACTGACTGGGTGATTAATAACAGACAATATAAATGTCTTACTGACAGGGTGCTTAATAACAGATAATATAAATGTCTTACTGACAGGGTGCTTAATAACAGACAATATAAATGTCTTACTGACAGGGTGATTAATAACAGACAATATAAATGTCTTACTGACAGGGTGCTTAATAACAGACAATATAAATGTCTTACTGACAGGGTGATTAATAACAGACAATATAAATGTCTAACTGACAGGGTGCTTAATAACAGACAATATAAATGTCTTACTGACAGGGTGATTAATAACAGACAATATAAATGTCTTACTGACAGGGTGCTTAATAACAGACAATATAAATGTCTTACTGACAGGGTGCTTAATAACAGACAATATAAATGTCTAACTGACAGGGTGCTTAATAACAGATAATATAAATGTCTAACTGACAGGGTGCTTAATAACAGACAATATAAATGTTTAACTGACAGGGATTAATAACAGATAATATAAATGTCTTACTGACAGGGTGCTTAATAACAGACAATATAAATGTTTAACTGACAGGGTGATTAATAACAGACAATATAAATGTCTTACTGACAGGGTGCTTAATAACAGACAATATAAATGTCTAACTGACAGGGTGCTTACCATCATAACAGACAAACAAATGTTTTTCTATACATTTTTCATCATGCCACTTTTGAGTAGTGTCATTTATAAAACACACAAAACTCTTTTCCACCTTGATTATCAGGTTGTTTGGTCTCCCAAAACGTCTCCTCTCCTAACTCTGTTCCATCCAGAGACCACCTCCAGGTGCTGTTACTCGGCTCCAACCACAACTGTGTTTCATCTGTCAAGTTTGCTATTACAGTATTAAACATGTCAAGTTCTGTCATGTTAGCTGAGGTTGCCAGGCCAGTGTGGTTCTGTGAGCAGTGATTCTGAGCATCAGTAAAGGTTTTTGGTTCTGATATGAAGTGGTATCGGATGGAGAGGCATGAGGGGGAACATACAGCCCTGTGGAGAACAAACCAATGGTATAACCCATTACCATTACATCATTTAGCATAATGTCTTATCCAGACTCAATTGGGACTAAGATTATTATCAACGCTGTCGTCCACTATATGTGTGCACAGTTAGTTGCCAGGGGTGATGTGGTCTCATCTCAATCCTCCCTGACATGTTGCTTTAAATGGAGAAATTTGTCCATGGATTAAATGTCATGTATAAATGTTTCCCATCTCCATTGGCACTGGCTTTTAGAAAAGAAACTGACTTGTGGACTTAATCGAGATTCAATTTACATATTTGTAAGTACATGTTATTTGTTTCACTTAAACATTATACATTTTTATATTACATTTGAATTCTAACATTAACTGATTAATTTAAATCGTGCTTTTGTCAAAACACCCTCCATTTGTGGCAGTTACAGACTTGGAGACCTTTGGCATTCTAGTTGTCATTTTGATCTGATAACTGTGCTGTCGACCCTCACTAGATACCTGTTTACTGAGACATTCATTTTCATTCCCGTGTAAAAAGCACACATGAATACACACTTAAATAAAAACTAAATCTGGACACTAACCTGTGATGAGCAGGAGGAAGAACAGAGGTGGGTCCATCCCTGTGAAGTGAAATAATACAGGATGTTAATCTGAGACCCACATGGAACCACAGACAAGTCAGATTGTTGGTTAACTTTGGCTGCTGATTAAATTCAGTTCAGGATAAGAATGCAGGTTTTATTCCCAGTAAGGTAACGCATTTTGCATGAATTATGCCTCACATATTTTTTCATTTGACACAATAAATAACGCTAAACAGTTTCTTCTCATAGCAATGAGTAACTCTAGCTGTGTATTTAATGCTGTTATGTTTGGCCCTTTGTCCAAAAACCAACCAAATCAATATTTTATTTGATATTTTCTATAACAAAATGTATTTTAGAAAATCGTGTGCCGTTATATCTTGCTTTTGCTTTAGCCTGTGAACTGCCTGAAGACATTGAAACTGCAATCATTGTCAATTTTCTCTGGTCACCTTCTAACAGAAAATGTTAAATCTGTTTACATATTCAAGTTATTTCATGGAATCGATGTAGTTTAAATAGATACTAAACTACAGAGTAAACAAATCATATGATCTCATGCTTGAGAGGACTTAAGCTATTGAAAAATGACTGAAACATCACAATGTTTGATGATGAGGAAAAAGTGACATTTAATATACAGTACGTACATTTAAGAATGTTTATGTCATTTCTCAAAACAGTAATTGAACATGAAAAATACAGTGTACTAATATATAATACTATTTGATATTTTTGAATTTAAAACTTCTTACTTGTTTTTTTTGTTTTTGATTTTGGTGTTGTATTTTGGTTAAGTTGGATCTTCGTATTGTATCTTGATGTTGTTGTATTTTGATATTCTTTTATCCTGTTGTTGGCTTCTCCAAGTCATCTGTGACACTGTGGACAGATGGGTGTTATACAGGTGTATTTAAATATCTGTACTTCCTGTTCTCTGATATTTTCCCCTTAAAAAATGCAACATGAATGGATAAATGAAACCTCTGTTTTCGGCATTTATTATTGACTATATTATTATTCTTTACCATCAATCACCCCATGACACCCCATCATGAAAAAGTGAAAACATATTTATATATTTTTTTTTCTGATTTAGTGAAACAAGGATCATCACTTCCTGTGTATAATGCTTTGTAGAAGCGCCTGTGATCTTCGATCTTCTGAGGAGTTTCCAATTCTTCAATATACACTCATGCTCTGTCAGATTGGCTGGTGAGCGACAGTGAATTAAGATGTTCAGGCCTCCTCACAGATGTTCAGGTCTCCTCACAGATGTTCAGGTCTCCTCACAGATGTTCAGGCCTCCTCACAGATGTTCAGGTCTCCTCACAGATGTTTAGGTCTTCCCACAGATGTTCAGGTCTCCTCACAGATGTTCAGGCCTCCTCACAGATGTTCAGGTCTCCTCACAGATGTTCAGGTCTCCTCACAAATGTTTAGGTCTTCCCACAGATGTTCAGGTCTCCTCACAGATGTTCAGTAGGGTTCAGGTACAGGCATTAAAAAAGTGACATCGACAACACTCACCCCAATGTAGAACGTGACTTAGAAATAACAAACGACAATGTACTGACATTTCCCAGTGACTTAAATACCCAGCTGATCACACTGCTAACCACTAATTACACCCAGCTGTGCTCATTAACACCCTAATGACCAAACAGGATCTAAAACGTGTGCCACCTACCATACTGTCCCGTGTGAAACAAAAACCCCCACCACTCATGAAATAAATCTTCACTCCAGTCCGAAGCCCTGTGCACTCTGGTTCAAGGACTTCTCTGTATTTTTATTGATTGGTTTTGTTACACGACGTTTTCGTGTCACTTTTCCTTACATCTCGGTTCTTTAGTTAAAGTCCTCAGACCTCCCTGTGCCTGATTCCTGTCTCAGAAACCTTTCAGTTGCTTCGGCCAGACGTAGCACTTCTCGATCAGGCCTAATAGGTAGATTTTGGTCTCATCAGACAAGAGAATACTTTTCCTCAAGCCGTCAGGGTCTTTCAGGCGGCATGTCATAAAGCTTTTACTCAGGAGTGGCTTTCGTCCAGCCTCTCCACTATAAATGCCTGATTGATGGAGTGCTGCACAGATGGTTATCATTCTGCCAGGTTTTCCTGTCTTGCCGATAGACCCTGGAGAGTACCCTGGGTTTTTACCGCTCTGCTTTTTGCTCTGACAGGCACTGTTAAGCGCGAGACCTTTGACAGACAGGTGTGAGTCCTTCTAAATAATGTCCAAAGGATTGAATCTGCACACAGGTGGACTCCAATCAAGTTCTAGAGACAGCTCCTAGAAAATCAATGGACACAGGATGCAGCTGCCATCAGTCTGGTCTGTCATGGAAAAGATGCTGAATCCCCAGATGTATGAGATATTTATGGTTTTCATTTACAAGCAAACATTTCTACAACTTGCTTTGTGGTCATTGTTTCTGGTATTTAGGCTGTGCCGTTCTTTTTTTAACTGAACAACATGTGGATGAAGTGAAGGGAGTTGAACGCCCACCAAACCCACTACATCCATGTTTCCAGAACCCTCTTTTGCCTCTCTAATCTCCCCTTCCATAACTCCTTCCTCTCGTCAATATCTCCAGCCCCCCCCCCTTCCTTCTATGGGCATTATGGGTAACTTTTAAACACATCTATAACAATTAGCCACACTTGCTTATTTTTCTTCATCTCTCTTTCCTGCTACGGCTTCACCTCTCGGTCTTTCCACGCCTCCACCCACATCTCTCCAGGTGAATTTGTCATAATCACTTCAACATCGTTGTGTTTAAAGGGCAGAGTTTCTGCAGCTCTCAGGCTCCTGGTCTATTCGGTAATCTCTGACAGAACAGCCGTTAGGAAGAACATGACGTCTACCAAGAGGATCTGAGAATGTGGATGAGATGTTAAGGTCATTATGGAGAGTTGGTCATAAATCATTTTCATTGTTGGATGTAGCTACTTTTATTGTGACACGTTTTCTGTCTGCATATGCATGTGTTTACACATTATGTTGACTCTGACTATGACTCTGTGTCTGGGTAACTGACTCTGAGTCTGTGTCTGGGTAACTGACTCTGAGTCTGTGTCTGGGTAACTGACTCTGAGTCTGTGTCTGGGTAACTGACTCTGAGTCTGTGTCTGGGTAACTGACTCTGAGTCTGGGTAACTGACTCTGTGTCTGGGTAAATGACTCTGTGTCTGGGTAAATGACTCTGTGTCTGGGTAAATGACTCTGTGTCTGGGTAAATGACTCTGTGTCTGGGTAAATGACTCTGAGTCTGTGTCTGGGTAAATGACTCTGAGTCTGGGTAACTGACTCTGAGTCTGGGTAAATGACTCTGTGTCTGGGTAAATGACTCTGTGTCTGGGTAACTGACTCTGTGTCTGGGTAAATGACTCTGTGTCTGGGTAAATGACTCTGTGTCTGGGTAAATGACTCTGAGTCTGTGTCTGGGTAAATGACTCTGAGTCTGGGTAAATGACTCTGAGTCTGTGTCTGGGTAAATGACTCTGAGTCTGTGTCTGGGTAAATGACTCTGAGTCTGTGTCTGGGTAACTGACTCTGAGTCTGTGTCTGGGTAAATGACTCTGAGTCTGTGTCTGGGTAAATGACTCTGAGTCTGTGTCTGGGTAACTGACTCTGAGTCTGTGTCTGGGTAAATGACTCTGTGTCTGGGTACCTGACTCTGTGTCTGGGTAACTGACTCTGTGTCTGGGTAACTGACTCTGTGTCTGGGTAACTGACTCTGTGTCTGGGTAACTGACTCTGTGTCTGGGTAACTGACTCTGTGTCTGGGTAAATGACTCTGCAGCTCAATAACCATGTATGAAAGTATCAGACAGATTGACAGCAATAGAAACAGAATCAATTGAAGAGGTGTTCAAGTGAACGAGGACAGCAGGTCCAGCTTCTGTTAATCCTGGCAGATCGACAGCGGATTGGATTTGGTGAGAGACAGAGACAGAAGGAAATGGAGATAGCGAGAGATAGAGAGAGATAGAGAGGGGAGAGATAGAAAGGGGAGAGAAAGCTGGGAAACCGAAATTGAAGAGATAAAGGACAATTGTATTTAAAAAAACAATTATTTTAATTTTATAATTCTCTTCCACCTCTACGGTTTGTGAATGAGGGCAAATCTATTGATAGTTGAAGAGTGACTGGCGAGGAATGATTAAAAGATACAAGCAAGAGACGGAGGGGCTGCTGACACAATGAGAGATTCAATGACAGAATAAACTCTGTCAGAAACTGCCGTGTCAAATGTGAAATGTGTTTTATCATTATGTATGTATTTATGTAGAATTTAAATGTTATTTAAATGTAAATATTGTTTGCATTTCATTGCGAATTGGCCCTTGTAGATTGACACGAGACATGGGGAGGAAGTGGAACCCAGAGGCAGCAGTTATGAAGATGATTTTAGCACAGCCGGTATCCATGGTGATGAATTTTGCTTCATTGTCGTGGAGCAATGTTTACTATTCTGTGGAAAGTAGAGGAACATGGAGACAGAGAAGATAATTGGAAATTATAGGAGAGAGAAGAAAGTGAAGGGGGGGTGGGGGCGAGGGAGAGAGGAAGAAAGGATGGGACAGTGAAAAGTGAGAAGGTTACTCCAGAAAACGATAACAGACATTGGGAAAGATGGATGGATGAGAGGAGAAAAGAAAAACAGATTGGTGCCGATTCTAAAAACATACAGTCCTTCCTATTAGCTAACCTGAAGACAGCAATACAAATATATGGATGTGTTCTGTACTCCACTGTACTCCACTGTACTCCACTGTACTCCACTGTACTCTACTGTACTCCACTAAACTCCACTGTACTGTACTCCACTGTACTCCACTGTACTCCACTGTACTCCACTGTACTCCACTAAACTCCACTGTACTGTACTCCACTGTACTCTACTGTACTCCACTGTACTCCACTGTACTCCATTGTACTCCACTGTACTCCACTGTACTCCACTGTACTGCACTGAACTCCAACATAAATCTGAAGTTATCTCTAACTCCCAACTGAATCTAATTCTTCCTCTCTCTGCCTGATCATCCCCATCTGTACCTATATCCCAAATGGCACCCATTTCCCTTTATAGTGCCCTATTTCTGACCAGATCCCTTTTGATGCTTGTTAACATTAGTGCACTACACAGTAAACAGCAGGTCACTCAGGACGCCACCACAGTGTTTTGTCCTAGTGATTCCCCTGGGGTGCTCAGCAGATCTGAACGCCACGATGATACATGCCCTGGAAGCTCACCAACCATGGGAGCCCTCGCCTGTCTTCTCCCAGAGAGGGAGCACTGAAAACGGGGTTAATAAGTACACGTCACCCCCATTCGCTCTGGAACACCCACCACTTGGTCTACTGATTTAATGATCGTTTAAGATTGTATTATTTTTCTTTCTCTCTGGCTCTCTCTCCTATTACTTCCATATTGGATTTGTGGTATTTTTCCTGAGAAATAATTTCACAGTGTTGATATGGAGTAGTTTTTTTTTTACATGTGTAAGCATCCCAGTGAGGGTACCATGATACTGTAATGCAGTTTTCAGTGACGGTCTGTTATCCAGTAAGAGACCCCCCCCCATATTTCAGAGGGAGCAGGCAGTAACCAGTCTGTAAGCATTGTGGGTTTTGGAAGTTGATGTGTGGCCTTGTTAAGTCCAGGGCAGCTAGCAGTAAAGACCACCGCCAATACTTCCCACCTCCGTCAACCCCGTCCCAAATATTATCTTTCGTCATGGCAGCCAGACAGCATAGGTCAATCGTAACCAACAAATCATGCCAGCTGACAGTTTGTTTTCCAGTCCTGTGGCCCTCAACCGGCCTCCTGTCCCATGGCAGATAACAGCAACACCAAACCATCTGCAAACTGAGAACTAAATAGCTGCACTAATAAACTGAAAACTGTCGGCACATTCCTGTTTGTGTATTCATAGCTATTGTTTGGAATTGTAATCCTCCATCTTGAACCAACCATTTGTACCATGTATAATTGGATAATGTAGACAAATTGGAGCACCTATAATCATAATTCTGATATGAAGCAGTCTGGACAAGGACACTTGCCTCTGGTTCCAAAATGACCTCAGTGACAGAACACCTGCTACTGAAGCTGTTGAAGGTCAATCCATTTCTTGGTTCCACAATGTTTCATTTTGAGTCGTATATTGTTTAATGAATTCATGAAATCTCTGAGTCTTTAGGAAATGTGGAATGTCATATTTATGCTAATGGGACACTTGTATATGCTAATGGGCCAGTCGTATACGCTACGGCGCCCTCTGGTGAACAAGCTGTTGGACGCCCGCAGTCAGACGTCCTGCTGTTACGAAAATCACTTCTAAAGGCAAATAAAAATATGTTATTTGCTTCCCGAAATGATTCTCTTATAGAGCGGGTTGTTCCTTTACAGTGGGGTGAATCTGTCTTTTAAGTCACATTAGTTGCTGAAAAAGCAAAAGATAACATATTTTTTTATTTTATTTAAAAAAAAGTCTGTCACACCAGCATATACTCTGCAAGCAACTTTTATGTTACTGATATATTATATTTCCATTCCTCAACTTCAGTATTCTAATGTTTGGATGCAGCTCATCATTTTGCCAAATGTTTTGTCACTAGCATAAAGATTGGCACCTCTGCAATAGATTCATATATTTAATTTAGCTGGAAGTCTCTGACATGAAGAATAACAAGACACTGTGTGGTATATTTATATAAGGCAGTCATGGAAAAACGTCCTGACTATGTAACAGAGGACGTTAGTTAACAGAATAAATACAACAAAGCACGTTCTGGATTGGGCTGGCATGTCCGCGAGCCAATTCAGAACTGGGTGGAACTGCTTTTGAATATTTTGCCACACACATACGCAGTGCCGTTCAGAGTGACCTTAAATCAAATGTTCTAGTGGCTACATGAGATTTAAAATGTCATATGAAATACCTGGCTTAGTCCTTTTTTAAACATTAAGTGCAACCATAATCAAAGTAGTACTCTCATAATATTTAAAGTGCAAACAGAAACCATTTCTCCTGGTGTGGAGGAGTCGCCGCTTTTCACCACCACGGAAAATGGCCTCAATGAAAACGCTGATGTCTCTGGTTATTGCCGTGGCTCCGGCACTTAACTGTGGAGGTTGAGATGCAAAAGCATTTGTCAGCGTTGTCTGACCTTTGAGTTTTCTTTACAGGCACGATTGAGTTTAGTTGATAGCTGTGCTGGTTCTCAATGTGTCTTTTCATTGTGTTCATGTAGCCGTGATGTATGGTACTATTTTCTTACAGTACTTACATGTTGTTTGTGTCTTGCCTGTCCACACCTGCCCGTCCACACCTGCCCGTCCACACCTGCCCGTCCACACCTGCCAGTTCACACCTGCCCGTCCACTCCTGCCCGTTCACACCTGCCCGTCCACACCTGCCCGTTCACACCTGCCGTCCACCCTGCCCGTCCACACCTGCCCGTCCCCCCCTGCCCGTCCACACCTGCCCGTCCACACCTGCCAGTTCACACCTGCCCCACACCTGCCCGTCCACACCTGCCCGTGCCCTGCCCACACCCTGCCCGTCCACACCTGCCAGTTCACACCTGCCCGTCCACACCTGCCCGTCCACACCTGCCCGTCCACACCTGCCAGTTCACACCTGCCGTCCACACCTGCCCGTCCACACCTGCCCGTCCGCTCCTGCCCGTCCACACCTGCCCGTCCACTCCTGCCCGTTCACACCTGCCCGTCCACACCTGCCCGTCCACACCTGCCCGTCCACACCTGCCCGTTCACACCTGCCCGTCCACACCTGCCAGTTCACACCTGCCAGTTCACACCTGCCCTTTAACACTCTAAGCTCTAACATGCTAGTTTTGCCACATATGTTTTCAGGTTTAACAATCCCAAGAAATAGTGATGAAACATTCCTAAATATTTGCAGCAGGTGTGTACGGAAATCCCGGATGTGTGCGTGTGCAGGGTCATCAAAGGTCAACATGGCTCAGATCTGCGGTAGACCCGAGGGGGATGCTGGGTAATGAAGGCCGACCAGGCTCAGATCTCCGGCAGACCCGAGGGGGATTCTGGGTAATGAAGGCCGACCCAGGCTCAGATCTGCGGTATGGGAGTCCAGGCATCTCCAAGATAACACTTGACCCACCATGTCAGGTAGTAAAGACACTTGAATATGTGCAGAACCAGGTCCCGGTCTTGATTAGGGTCTCGCTGTATCCGGTGGGAGTTACCGCGGGGTGGGATGATCTGCGGTGTAGGCTAATGGAGCACTCTGGATGAGTTCTGTAGGAGCACCAATCCCCTTCAAGTGGAGTGGGCGTGACTGCACGGGTTTATGTGGGGTTTGGGTGTGTTTTTATTTGGGCTATGGTCCAAAGTACTGTCCAGTAAAGGGAGGAGGCTGCCATTTGGGATATAGTCTTTATGTGGTTTGATGAGCTGGTAGGGAGCTTCACCGACAGGATGCGTGTGCGTGTGCGTGCGCGTGTGCGTGTGGCCAAGGGGCCGGCCTAATGAGGACCAACAAAAATAGGAGAGAAGGAGGATTTGAGAAAGAAGGAGGCAGTATGAGACGGTTGAGAGAAGAAAAAGGATGGCAGACATGAAAGAAAGGAGGGGAGGACAGGGGAGATTATTCGGAAGACAAATGATGAGAGATGGTATATAGAAGAAAAAGAGGAAGAAGATAAATCCTAGGGAAAGAGAATTCAGGCAGTCAGAGAAGTGAGAGGAGGGAACAGAGGCTATAGAGAGAGAGAGAGAGAGCGAAAGAGAGATAAGAGGAAGAGTGAACAGACACGTAATGGGAAAGGAAAGAAATGTTGATAAAGGGAAATAGAAAGTGGGGGGAATAACGGAGTGAAGAAAGGAGAGCAGGAGTAAAAGAAAAAGAACTAGTGAGCATTTAGAGGGAGGGGCAGTGACAAGAGATCTGAAAAGAGGACATATTATTCAGAGGGTATTGTGAAGCCGTTGAATGAAATGTGTCCGAGTGAAAGACTGCATCTCTCTGTCATTGGAGTTTGAGTGCAGGTATTCTCCATCTATATGAGACTGCATCTATCTGCCATTCAATACTTCGCTTCACATCCAGATGTTTGTTTGCACTCCACCCATAGACATTTATCTTATATTTTCGATTGCGACTTGTGTAGTGAGTGCAGACAGGTTCATTCTTTATCTCATCAGGAGAAATGTTAAATGCTGAGAGACAGAGATGGCATTGGGCACTCACACAAATCACACAAGCATGAACACACAGACACATGTGACACGTCATTGGATTCTCATGAATCTATTCCATTAACATCAAGGCATGTTTCCTGCATCCCGTCTGAAAAGCAAACTGGCTCGTTCAACACGCTCATTTCAAGCCCAGTCATCTGAACTACTGACACTGTGTCGGTTTGTAATGACTTCCCTCTGGCCCAGCACCAATGGCCACATCTGAAATGGAAACCTATTCGCTACTGAGTGCACTACATTATATGTCGTCTGTTTAAAAGCAGTGCACCAAATAAGGAAGAAGATGCCATTTTGGACACTTGCTACATCTGTAATAACCTCATCTCAAGGACCTAATTGCTAACATACAGAACCAAGCAACAGCACGGGAGTGTTTTGAATTTCGCGTGGAGCGATTTCCCGAATTCATAATTTATATGCAAATTACAGGAATACAATATGAGGCACAACTCGGACATGCAGGAGAATGAGCCGCTAAAGATTTGCTAGGAGGAAGACAACAAATTAAACAATTTATTCGATTATGGAAGCCAAATTCATTCTGAGTTTGAATATACAATATGTTTGTGTGAATACTTCTCCTAAAATGAATGCTTTGTTGATGATGTTCTAAACTCACGTCAGTATTCAAATTTTTTGGGTCTCCAACGCTTCCGGGTATTTACATTTGGTTGATCTGGGAGCTGATAGAATAACGTTTCCCGGTGTAGCTGTTGGCTGGCCTGGTTAAAGGAAAGAGGCACTCACAATCCATGAAGGACGTACAAGTAAGACCCGAAACTGAGTGGGAGAATCTACACATTCTGTAATGTCATTAAAAACCAACAATATTTTGGAATCCTTTTCTAACGGCAGGTCAATAAGACAGGGGCGTGTTGGCGACTAAAATGTCAAGTGCCAAAAAGTACAGAGTGCAGCCCTGTGGGTTTTCTCTCTAACACAGTTGTGACTAACCTGAATTAGCTTACGATCCAGTGAATATCACACCCAGGTTCCCTAAATAAGTTTGGAAAGAAGAGCTAGTGGATAATAGCAGTCGTGTGACAGGGTGGGCAAGCTCTGATCTAGACAGATTCTACACTGGCTAGTCTAATTAGCAAGTCTAAGTAGCAAGTCTAATTAGCAAGACTACGTTGCTAGCCTAATTAGCTAACCTAGGTGTTGTTGTCTGAGTTCGTAAACAGATGACAAATCAGTAACGACAACCGTCTAAAAAGAAAAAAAGAAAAGCCAGAGGTTCTAATTAAAATTGCTATGGAATCCGATCCACATGCTTTCCTCAGCAGAATGCCCGTTTGTCATCCATAATCCCTGGATACCTGGGACTCTCCTCGTGCTTCTGTGATTATGTCACTTCCTGCTTATCGACAGGGCACAGACTCACGCCTGGAGGGGGCAGCGCAGCTCCAAAACCAATCGACTTTCACCTGTATGTAGAGCACCCACTTGATTGGAAGAACCTAACCCCCCCTGCTGCCCCCACGGGACAGAGAGGAGCCTGGGAAGTGCTGGTTCACAGAGTAGTTGGTACCTGACAACCGGGTTCTGACATAAATAGTGACTCACACTTTAAATACTCAGAACGAGCGGCGATACGGACGCAGGACCCCGAGCCTCCCCACGGAGTCGTGAGGTCAAGAGAGCAGCACAAATACATGCATATCACTTCAGTGACTCTAAAATCCCCTCAGAACGATGATTCATTTCCCAATTAAAACTGTCTGGTCGGTGAGTTGGACACAGCTACATCTGTCTCCATTTACTGACCCCCAACCCCCCCTACCTCCCCGGGGTGCGACCAGAGCAATGATCCACCTCCACACGTAGTGCAATTTCCCGGATACATTGTATAATTGCGAGCGGAATTGAAATTCAAGAGCTCCAGACAGAGACGTACAGCACAGGTTGAATCAGACATGGAGAAAGATCATTCAGAACCACAACAACCAAGGCTGATTTGGTTCTATTAGACAACGGATGGTAGTGAAATGTCTTCAAATTGGTTTCCCGTTGACTATTTTAAAGGCCAAAAAAGCCCTGTGAAAATACTGTGTGATACGTATACTGTTAAGTTATATGACAAAAACAGCCCAACGTGATATTAGGTGAGGCTTTATAAATCCAAATGAACTGACTGGTCACCCTGTTGACATGTGCTAAATGGTATCTCCTTCCTCAGTACATTCAGTTTCACATTGTCACGCTAATGTCCTTTGGGCTGATTTCAGAACAGGCGACGTTGTGGCCAAATAGAAAATACAATTTATATTGTAATGTATCTATGCATTCAGGCGATGACAAAACACATCATGATCTGGGAACAGCGAGATATGTGAAAACGTGTTTTGTTTTCTGGGAGACGGGGAAAGTAACATTTGAATCTGAGAGAGATTATCGGGCTGCAAAAAGACAATGTTTACCCTTTTTCCCCCCTGAAATCAAATAACAAGTAGTTTGATTCAGTATATAAAAATGTGTAAAACCTATGTCAAACACTTCAATCATCTAGAGAGTTTATAAGTGTTTAACTTAAAGCCATCAGACTGTCAATATGTATTTTCTCAAATTGGCTGTGGGACTTTTCTCACTCCTTCAGGGGAAACAAATGGATCTTTGAATCTCATTGCATCAACCAGAAAGCCGTCTATAGATGGAACATACACCCTGAGAATACCTATCTATGTGTGTTTTACAAAAGCAATTATTTGAAGGTCACAGAGGAAATCATATTGTCTTTTTGGGGTAAATAAATATAAATTTTTCATTTTCTATTGAGCTCATGACTTGCCGTCAGCTTAAATAAGCGTATTCAAGATGCCCTTTTGGAAATTGATTATGATATACCGTGTTTCAGAGACTGGACCTTTGATTATGTTAGAAATGCTAAGTCATTCTACCTTTCCACTCACCCCCCATTGACATCACTTAATATGGACAGACGGGGATATTTGTTCCTTTTAAAGAGTCCTTCTGGGTGTACCTGCTCTCTACCTCTTGTAGTAGATACTCTTCCCCACCAGCAGTTCCAACACACATTAACCTTCCAAGCCCAGTTGTCCTGATTTAACAATTCAAGCAGCTAATTAAGAGTCAGGTGTGCTATACGAGGGTTGGACAGAAACCCTCCCCGCAGGACGCTTGCGCTCCAGAGTTGGTCAGCCCAGGTCTACCGGTGGGTTTCTATCTAAAGTCCCCAACGCCTTAAATTAGTTAAGAAGGATGTAGTTCTCTTCTTGTCCACCAGAGGTGGGAGAGTCTACAATACATGGGTCAAGATGATGTTGTATGTTGTACAAATAAAGTAATCAAGGTAAATAATTCTTATTCCGGTTAGATGAATGCGAAAACAATCTGTCATCCTGGACTTCAACTCATCCATTTAAATGCATTACGGCCTGGCCACTCAGACTGTGTGACAGGTGTTAATACTCCGATTGTGAGGAAGCGATTGCACTAATGTCTCATTAACCCTCCATACGTAGCAAACAACAGAACTGCTAAATAATTAAGCATAATCTATCAGGCTCAATGCATTAGATCATAAAATACAGACTGCAATGTGTCCCTGGGAGACTTTAAATCAATTAACGGCATGTGTGTGTGTGTGTGTGTGTGTATGTGTGTGTGTGTGTGTGTGTGTGCGTGTGTGTGTGTGTGTTGGGGAGGATGTGGTCAGGTGGTG
The DNA here is from genome assembly GCA_029465975.1 of Dallia pectoralis. Taxonomy (NCBI): domain Eukaryota; kingdom Metazoa; phylum Chordata; class Actinopteri; order Esociformes; family Umbridae; genus Dallia; species Dallia pectoralis. The sequence goes on along the minus strand of CM055746.1, from coordinate 15,674,852 downwards.
TGCGGCTAAATGCACTTATGGCGATGACAGTGGACTAAGAGAACGTTATTGGGATGACCAACAAATAATGTTTTCCCTGTGGTTGATATCACAACATCTAGTGTCTGGTGAACGGTGAAACATGACGGGAATCAGACGAGGCCTTTCAATGTGAAGAATCAATGTAGAATCACTTGGCCTGGAGCAGGAGTCATTGTTCATTTGGATTAATACATATTAGTGGACGACGGTGGTCAAAAGGGAGGAATTGATTTCTACAAATTGATTCCATTCGTCACGATCTCATTTGGTGCATTGTGAGAAGAACCAAGCCCAGTCACCCTAATCAAATTAGCGGGTTTTTAATAAAACAAACACTCGACGATTGATAAAACCTGTGTTTGAAATAAAACTGCGCTTAACTAGCAACATACTAAACATTGAAAACATGTCTAAAATACACCCTGGCAGTATTTCACTGATAAACAGTTGAAATTGGTTTCATAATTACAAACAAATATAGAAAAACAAGAATGTACTTTTTGTGTTCCCGAGGACATTGGAAAAGTTCCCAGTTGAAAAGGAATTGGATGAGAGTTTCCGTATGTGTCTGGGTGGACATTTCTCTGTATTCGTTTGCACCCGAGTAATTACAACGCTAGCACAATTTCCCCTAGAAGTATAAAGAGATAAACGTACTTTGTACTACAAACAAAACGTATAATGTGTGCATGTGTGTGTGTGTGTGTGTGTGTGTGTGTGTGTGTGTGTGTTAGTGCTCACTTTGAACAAAGGAACACAATACACTGGCATATTTAGCCTGCTGGGTTGTCATGACACCACTCACAGTCACACACACAAAGAAACAATCACACACTAAGAACTATAATCAGTGCCTAAAAAACGTCCCAGTCAACTGACAAAGAGAAAGCCACTAAATCACAATCATTTTCCCACTGTGTGTGTGTGTGTGTGTGTGTGTGTCACATCACTGTTCGTCACACGGGGGATAAGGGAGGGGTTTTTAGGATCTTGGCTTCGCAGGCAGAGTGAACCAGAACCCAGAACACAAAAGATAATGTAAACATTTAACATCTCAGTAATTGTGTTAATGCCACCTCTTTTAGTTTTCACATTTTTGATGGCACTATTTACATTTCTGCTTGTTACTTTCCAATGAAAGCCTTGACATTTAGAAACACTATGCAGCCCAAGAGGCAGGCGTCCATTTTACCCGTCGCCACGAGCGCCAAATTCACCGGGCTCTCAAAGAAATTTATTTGAATAATTTGAAAGGGCTCCGGATTGCATCTCCTTTGTGCAGCTGCCTGAAAAACAGCAACTGAATTGTGTTCGGTTATTCATTCCAGCGCACGTATTTCTGAGTGTGTGATACTCATGTCTGTTTCTCTGGGTGCTTCACTTTCGGTTATTGTCTTATTCTCTTTGTCTGTCACTCTTCTGTCAGTGGCGGTCGTCGTCAGAACAAACAGAACCGTCGGCTACTGGCCTTGGGCGTTTGTGTTACGGAGGGAGCAAGTTGTCTGGAGTCTGAGAAGATTTCCAGCTTGTTCCCCAACCGACACCAGTAGAACATCTACATCCTCGTGCGTTCCTGTCAGAGTAGTAAAAGCTCAAGCGTGACCTGAAACAACAATAACAGCAACGTCCTTAAATACCCCAGAAATCAAACAAACTCTACGGGAATCAGGATCATTCCGTGTCCGGTTTAATTGCAGATGTTTCCAGAATCGATTCCCTGCAAGACTTTAGGTTCCTTAGAGACAAGCCTCACTTGGTGTTTCTGTGTGTTGTGTTAATGGGAGGATGTGGTTGGAGGAACTGTCACTAATGGCACTTGAGGCAGTGGATGAAGGGACGCTTATTATTCTGACCAAGATGTGTTGTTTTCCCGGTGGTTCATATCCGGTCGCCGCCAACCCTCTCATTTCCGCTCATGTCGCCCGCGTGTGTGTGTCTGTGTGTGTGTGTGTGTGTGTGTGTGTCGATATCCAGTTACCCACCTAGCCATTTACGACTAGCTAATGATGTTAGATGGTTTTAGGAGGGCACGTAATTGTCTAAGAAATGTGTCTTCCTCCACTTCCCTCCCTTTGCTCCCGGTCCATTTCCCCTGTCACTCCATCCACATTACGCAGTCTCAGAACGCAGTTAAGTGACACTCAGCAACAAACAGCAGACTTTAAATGTGTCTCTATCAGATGACATGACAAGGAAGTGATTGGCTCAAATCAGACAGAGCGTGAATAAACTAGAAATCCCGTTGTTGGGCTTTTCTCTAAATACGTTTTCAGACCGTGGTTATATGCAAAAGGAGAAACCCTCTAGCAATGTTTGGTGTGGAGGATATGAAATAAAAAGGTTAGGTTAAGGTTTGGCTAATGTTTGGTATCACAGCAGTGGGGTTAAGGATATATAATGGAAAAAGGTTAGATTTGGTTTAGGTTGGGCATTTTAGTAACAGGGTTAAGGATAGATTAAAGGCAAAAAAATGAAAAAAGGTTAGGTTAAGGTTTGGCTAATGTTTGGTATCACAAGAGTGGGGTTAAGATTTTGGTTAAAACACTGCATTGGTTGGATTTGAACATGCAACAATTCAAATGAAAAGTTTGGGATGTTTGGGCAAATCTAACACCCCAACAACGCTACCCGCCTCTAACAGACAGTCTTTACTCGCAATTTACACTTCACAACGATATATATCTTGCAAATTCAGCTGAGAAAAGAGGTGGGAAAAATAAAAAAATAATAAAAAAATAATTGTGATGTGTTTCACTGATTTGCCTCCTACCAGGTCGTCATTGCAAATGAGAATATGTTCTTAATTGGCTAATTAAGTCAAATGAAATATTGCCTCAGTTCAGGAGTTAAACTGCTATTTTCTTGGCGTTGTCCTTGTTTTATGTAGTTCTGCATTGTACACACTGTGCATACCAAGTGTGTTTTGTTCCCATGTTGTGTCTGTAATCAACAGACGATTGGTCCCTTGTGTCTGTAATCAACAGGCCATTGGTCCCATGTGTCTGTAATCAACAGGCCATTGGTCCCATGTGTCTGTAATCAACAGGCCATTGGTCCCTTGTGTCTGTAATCAACAGGCCATTGGTCCCATGTGTCTGTAATCAACAGGCCATTGGTCCCATGTGTCTGTAATCAACAGGCCATTGGTCCCTTGTGTCTGTGATCAACAGGCCATTGGTCCCTTGTGTCTGTAATCAACAGGCCATTGGTCCCATGTGTCTGTAATCAACAGGCCATTGGTCCCTTGTGTCTGTAATCAACAGGCCATTGGTCCCATGTGTCTGTAATCAACAGGCCATTGGTCCCATGTGTCTGTAATCAACAGGCCATTGGTCCCTTGTGTCTGAAATCAACAGGCCATTGGTCACCTGACTGATTGCAGTATTGTTAGTCAGATCCTTATGGGGATATCAAATTGTGTTCTACATTGAACACTTCAACAACCTGCCTTGTTAAAGTAACTTGTCAGCAAACAGCAGACGTTCCACAGTACAGTGATGCCAGTCAGACTATTGCCCTGGCACATCACAGTACAGTGATGCCAGTCAGACTATTGCCCTGGCACATCACAGTACAGTGATGCCAGTCAGACTATTGCCCTGGCACATCACAGTACAGTGATGCCAGTCAGACTATTGCCCTGGCACATCACAGTACAGTGATGCCAGTCAGACTATTGCCCTGGCACATCACAGTACAGTGATGCCAGTCAGACTATTGCCCTGGCACATCACAGTACAGTGATGCCAGTCAGACTATTGCCCTGGCACATCACAGTACAGTGATGCCAGTCAGACTATTGCCCTGGCACATCACAGTACAGTGATGCCAGTCAGACTATTGCCCTGGCACATCACAGTACAGTGATGCCAGTCAGACTATTGCCCTGGCACATCACAGTACAGTGATGCCAGTCAGACTATTGCCCTGGCACATCACAGTACAGTGATGCCAGTCAGACTATTGCCCTGGCACATCACAGTGCAGTGATGCCAGTCAGACTATTGCCCTGGCACATCACAGTACAGTGATGCCAGTCAGACTATTGCCCTGGCACATCACAGTACAGTGATGCCAGTCAGACTATTGCCCTGGCACATCACAGTACAGTGATGCCAGTCAGACTATTGCCCTGGCACATCACAGTACAGTGATGCCAGTCAGACTATTGCCCTGACACATCACAGTACAGTGATGCCAGTCAGACTATTGCCCTGGCACATTACAGTACAGTGATGCCAGTCAGACTATTGCCCTGGCACATCACAGTAGAGCTGCATTTGTCTCACAATACCACCCTGAGGAAATAAACCTCTGTGTTCATTGCCAATGTCCTCTGCATGTTTGTTCCCTTTTTAAATCTATGTTATTATCGCAAAACATGTTTTCCAATCATTTGTAAAACCGGCCCTCGTGCCAAATAGACTTCTGCTGGTCCATTAGGATGTGCAGCGTGGATACATGGTCTGTCAGAATATATTCTGGTAAGAGGCCAATTTGCCAGTTACTCAGGATTTTGTTTTCACAAAGAAGAGTTTGGAGTTTGCTTTGGATGCTATGATCAAAAATAAAATAAAAATCCAGATGGGGGGGGCTGATTAGATCTTGGTTAATATTGGAGAAGACGTAAGAGACAAAAATCAATGTATTACAATTCACATTAGTATAACATCACTCTCTCTTTCTCTCTGTCTTTTGCCGTCTTTTTCTCTGTCCTACAGTGAAATAATATCTTTAATGACAAAACTCGAAAAGAAACTGCACTTCTTTAATATGACAAACACATTTTGTCTCTACAGAGCATCATTTGTTACGTTTCTACTAAATCGGGTTTATTTACTTTTGCTATTAAACATCGTAGCGACGTGGACCTCCATTCATCTTCCCACGCACCTGTACCAGTCTGTGCATTAACCAGTATCATAATAATGCTTTTGTTAATAATTGCTTTCACAAGTGTTCAAAAGCCCGTCTAATTGTCAAGGTGCTGGAAGTCAATTTGCCCACCACAATGAGCCAGGAACACTGTGTCCTTATTTTGGGGGGTTCACATGATCTGTCCACCACTGCAGGGTGAGAGTAGAAAACTAATTAGCATGACAATTAGAATGAAATGCCGCAAGAACATAGAACTGTACAAGAGAATGCATTTAAAGACTTATATGGTATTTGTTTATCTGTTGTCTAAATGCTTACATTTGCTCGTTTTGTCGGCATACTGTACAATAAGGCATTAACCTAACCTTTAATTCCCTATATAAGGATTTCACACCGCATTTACAGACATGCATTAACAGACGTAGTTATCAGATGTCGATGCCTTCAAGTACAAGTCAAGAAAAAAACAGCTCACTTTTTCCAGTGTTATTTAGCATTTATTTATTAGCATTTGACTGATCAATCATGCAGGATGGATTACAATGACTCTTAGAGAGCCAATGAGGCGACAGGACAGATGATTGGCAACTCCACAAGAACACGCCCACATACACACATATTAAGGCATTTTCTTTGACCACGACCCATGATGCCATGTTCCTAAGCTGAAGTTAATGTGCACATTACAGACATTATATCACACACCTCATGTACACACACACTCACACACACACACACACATACAGACATTAGTTCACACACCTCAAGTACACACACACTCACACACACACACACACACACACACACACACACACACACACACACACACACACACACACACACACACACACACACACACACACACACACACACACACACACACACACATACAGACATTCATTCACACACCTCAAGTAAGCACACACTCACACACACAGTCAAAAAATGCTTACTGTTCTTGTAATTATCCAAGACCACCGCGTTCTTCTGAAAGTTATTCGAGCCCTTCACTCTCTCAACGTTTCGTTGTGTTCTATACTTCAAAAGTAAATTGCCATCTTGGCAAAAGCAGCATAACATTTCATCCTGTCTAAGCAGAAATCCGTTAGTTATTAGTGCCAAATTAATGAAAAAAGAAAAATAACTCATACACACGAGTATTCAGTCTGTTTATTAAGGACTTTGACAGAAGCAATTTGTAAGAGATCCGAGCTTCAAGTCATTCAGGTGGCAATGCCCTGCCAGTTTGGCATACAGAGATCTTGGCAGTTTCTCAAATGTTTTCTGCATTACATTCTGCATTCTTCAGGTCTCCTCACAAAATGTTTTATTTGACCTTTACTTATACAAAGACGTCAGCTGAGACATGGGTCTCTTTCATATTTGAGCCCATCTAAATAATCATTCAGAGTCTCTAGAAGTAGCTAGTCCTGAGGGCAGTATTTATTAAGCACAATATGAACACAGTATATGTTTTGGGCTGTATTATTGCTCGGTTACAAAAAGCACTATTCATGTTTTGCTTCTCTCAAAACACGCTGCCGAATAAAGTATGTCTTAAATTCTTATCACGATTGTTATCACACAATTTAATTATTACTCCCTAAGCAGGGAAAGTTGAAACAATATTTGATAAGTGAGCTTAAAATGAAATGCAATCTCATCTTGTTTGTTGCATTTGATAAATCTGGCATCTTGTAACATACCAAATTAACCGCTATAGGCCTTGCAAAATAACCCCAATATTTCCAGAAAACATGTGTTTTATTCCAAAATTGCAGCTCCTGGTTGAAAAGAATATTTCAACTTTATTAAGCATCCATTTTAAATTTGCAATATATCTGACTTGGCTAGTAGAGTGCAGTGACCGGAGTATTGAGCAGAGCTGAGCCACAGCACCCCCAGATGTAGCCACAGCACCCCCTGATGTAGTCACAGCACCCCTGATGTAGCCACAGCACCCCCTGATGTAGTCACTGCACCCCCTGATGTAGTCACAGCACCCCCTGATGTAGCCACAGCACCCCCTGATGTAGTCACTGCACCCCCTGATGTAGTCACAGCACCCCCTGATGTAGCCACAGCACCCCCTGATGTAGCCACAGCACCCCCTGATGTAGTCACAGCACCCCCTGATGTAGCCACAGCACCCCCAGATGTAGCCACAGCACCCCCTGATGTAGCCACAGCACCCCCTGATGTAGCCACAGCACCCCCTGATGTAGCCACAGCACCCCCTGATGTAGCCACAGCACCCCCAGATGTAGTCACTGCATCCAAGTAAAAAATATGATTAACTTATGTAAAACTGTTAATATGTTCAATTATATTTTTTTCTCTAAAACGGTGGAACTGTGAACAACAAGGTCTACAATACCTAGAGGATTGATGCAAATACCCTCTAATCAAAGGTGACAGGTAGCCTTTTTACATGTTTAATAATGGTTTCATTTCACATAGTTTAATGCAATAGAGAGATAAAATAACGAAACTCTTCCGAAATTGCACTCTCTATGAAGAACATCAATATTCAATTCTCCAGTTTAGGTGTTTCCTTCCCAGTGCTTTAAATGCTGTGGGGTTTCTGTCTAGTTTCAGCCAGCGCTTGTAATAGTGGCAGCCCATAGCTTCTATGTACGATATATTACGAGCTACAATCTATATAATACCATATGTTACTTATCCAATCTGTCTCATTTCAGTTGAATTTGCTGTACGACGATTCCACGGTGCATTTTAAAGTTAAAGCGAAAGTTAAATCGAGGCTTAAATAAAGCTCCCCCGGGTTTATAGAGGATGGAAAATTACCTCAGGGTGTGTGTGTGTCTGTGTGTGTGTGTGTGTGTGTCTGTGTGTGTCTGTGTGTGTCTGTGTGTGTCTGTGTGTGTCTGTGTGTGTGTGTCTGTATGTGTGTGTGTGTGTGTGTCTGTATGTGTCTGTGTGTGTGTGTGTGTGTGTCTGTGTGTGTCTGTGTGCGTCTGTGTGTGTCTGTGTGTGTGTGTCTGTATGTGTGTGTGTGTGTGTGTCTGTGTGTGTCTGTGTGTCTGTGTGTCTGTGTGTCTGTGTGTGTGTGTCTGTATGTGTCTGTGTGTGTCTGTGTGTGTCTGTGTGTGTGTGTGTGTGTCTGTATGTGTGTGTGTGTGTGTGTGTGTGTGTGTGTATCTGTGTGTGTCTGTATGTGTGTGTGTGTGTGTGTGTGTGTGTGTGTGTGTGTGTGTTTCTATGTGTTCGTGTAAGCTAGCGTGTGTGCTGCAGAGATAAAGCCTGATATCTGATTGACTGGCACTCTTTTAAGGCTCCTTGTCTGCCCCTTGGCTCTCCATTATGTTCTCGTCTCCACTCCTCCATTATGTTCTCCTCTCCACTCCTCCATTATGTTCTCCTCTCCACTCCTCCATTATGTTCTCCTCTCCACTCCTCCATTATGTTCTCCTCTCCACTCCTCCATTATGTTCTCCTCTCCACTCCTCCATTATGTTCTCCTCTCCACTCCTCCATTATGTTCTCCTCTCCACTCCTCCATTATGTTCTCCTCTCCACTCCTCCATTATGTTCTCCTCTCCACTCCTCCATTATGTTCTCCTCTCCACTCCTCCATTATGTTCTCCTCTCCACTCCTCCATTATGTTCTCCTCTCCACTCTCCATTATGTTCTCCTCCATTATGTTTCTCCTCTCCACTCCTCCATTATGTTCTCCTCTCCACTCCTCCATTATGTTCTCCTCTCCACTCCTCCATTATGTTCTCCTCCCTCCTCCATTATGTTCTCCTCTCCACTCCTCCATTATGTTCTCCTCTCCACTCCTCCATTATGTTCTCCTCTCCACTCCTCCATTATGTTCTCCTCTCCACTCCTCCATTATGTTCTCCTCTCCACTCCTCCATTATGTTCTCCTCTCCACTCCTCCATTATGTTCTCCTCTCCCATTATGTTCTCCTCCATTATGTTCTCCTCTCCACTCCTCCATTATGTTCTCCTCTCCACTCCTCCATGTTCTCCTCTCCACTCCTCCATTATGTTCTCCTCTCCTCCATTATGTTCCCTCTCCATCCTCCATGTGTTCTCCTCTCCACTCCTCCATTATGTTCTCCTCTCCACTCCTCCATTATGTTCTCCTCTCCACTCCTCCATTATGTTCTCCTCTCCTGCCTCCATTATGTTCTCCTCTCCTGCCTCCATTATGTTCTCCTCTCCACTCCTCCATCTATGTTCTCCTCTCCTCCTCCATTATGTTCTCTCTCTCCTCCTCCATTATGTTCTCCTCTCCACTGCCTCCATTATGTTCTCCTCTCCTCCTCCATTATGTTCTCCTCTCCTCCTCCATTATGTTCTCCTCTCCTCCTTATGTTCTCCTCTCCTCCTCCATTATGTTCTCCTCCTCTCCTCCATCTATGTCCTCCTCTCCTCCTCCATTATGTCCTCCTCTCCACCTCCATATGTTCTCCTCTCCCTGCCATTATGTTCTCCTCTCCTCCTCCATTATGTTCTCCTCTCCTCCTCCATTATGTTCTCCTCTCCCTCCATTATGTCCTCCTCCTCCATTATGTTCTCCTCCTCCATGTTCTCCTCTCCTCCTCCATTATGTTCTCCTCCTCCATTATGTATCCTCCATTATGTTCCTCTCTCCTCCATTATGTTCTCCTCTCCTCCTCCATTATGTTCTCCTCTCCTGCCTCTATGTTCTCCTCTCCTGCCTCTATGTCCTCCTCTCCTGCCTCTATGTTCTCCTCTCCACTCCTCCATTATGTTCTCCTCTCCACCTCTCCATTATGTTCTCCTCTCCACTCCTCCATTATGTTCTCCTCCTCCATCTATGTCCTCCATTATGTTCTCCTCTCCTGCCTCTATGTCCTCCTCTCCTGCCTCTATGTTCTCCTCTCCCTCCTCTATGTTCTCCTCTCCTCTCCTCCATTATGTTCTCCTCTCCTCCTCCATTATGTTCTCCTCTCCTGCCTCCATTATGTTCTCTCCTCTCCTCCACTCCTCCATTATGTTCTCCTCTCCACTCCTCCATCTATGTTCTCCTCTCCACTGCCCATTATGTTCTCCTCTCCACTCCTCCATTATGTTCTCCTCTCCTCCATTATGTTCTCCTCTCCACTCCTCCATTATGTTCTCCTCTCCACTCCTCCATTATGTTCTCCTCTCCACTCCTCCATTATGTTCTCCTCTCCTGCCTCCATTATGTTCTCCTCTCCTCCTCCATTATGTTCTCCTCCTGCCTTATGTTCTCCTCTCCACTCCTCCATTATGTTCTCCTCTCCACTCCTCCATTATGTTCTCCTCTCCACTCCTCCATTATGTTCTCCTCTCCTCCTCCATTATGTTCTCCTCTCCCTCCATTATGTTCTCCTCTCCTGCTCCTCCATTATGTTCTCCTCTCCACTCCTCCATTATGTTCTCCTCTCTCCACTCCTCCATTATGTTCTCCTCTCCACTCCTCCATTATGTTCTCCTCTCCTGCCTCTATGTTCTCCTCCATTCCATTATGTTCTCCTCTCCACTCCTCCATTATGTTCTCCTCTCCACTCCTCCATCCTCCATCCATATGTTCTCCTCTCCACTCCTCCATTATGTTCTCCTCTCCACTCCTCCATTATGTTCTCCTCTCCACTCCTCCATTATGTTCTCCTCTCCACTCCTCCATTATGTTCTCCTCTCCACTCCTCCATTATGTTCTCCTCTCCACTCCTCCATTATGTTCTCCTCTCCACTCCTCCATTATGTTCTCCTCTCCACTCCTCCATTATGTTCTCCTCTCCACTCCTCCATTATGTTCTCCTCTCCACTCCTCCATTATGTTCTCCTCTCTCCTCCTCCATTATGTTCTCCTCTCCACTCCTCCATTATGTTCTCCTCTCCACTCCTCCATTATGTTCTCTCTCTCCACTCCTCCATTATGTTCTCTCCACTCTCCTGCCTCTCCACTCCTCCTCCTCTCCACTCCTCCCTTATGTTCTCCTCTCCACTCCTCCATTATGTTCTCCTCTCCACTCCTCCATTATGTTCTCCTCTCCACTCCTCCATTATGTTCTCGTCTCCACTCCTCCATTATGTTCTCGTCTCCACTCCTCCATTATGTTCTCCTCTCCACTCCTCCATTATGTTCTCCTCTCCACTCCTCCATTATGTTCTCGTCTCCACTCCTCCATTATGTTCTCCTCTCCACTCCTCCATTATGTTCTCCTCTCCACTCCTCCATTATGTTCTCCTCTCCAGACTCCAGTGCTCCCTCACACCAAACCCCCTTTCCCCTTGCTCCTCCCCTTCTCCCCTCAACCTCCTTCCCTCATCTCCTCCTGGCATTTCTATCATCCCCGAGCTAATGCAAACAGTTAAGGCAGACATGAGTCATTCAGGATCTCACAATGGCCTCTCTTCTGGACCACAAACGAATCCCATGTATCATTATCGTCCTCTTCCACATCGTCATCATCATCGCGGTCGTCGGTAACTGCGATCACCAGCTTGGCAGATGCATTTGAACGAGTTAAACCGTGAGAGGGTGTCCTCTGAGCCGAGCACCAACACTGCTGACCACAGATCTGACCATAATAGCAGTTTGGAGTAATGGCAGGCGGGTGTCAGCCAATCACATGGCTCTGGTCATATAAAGCCCTAGATGGAAGGCGGGTGTCAGCCAATCACATGGCTCTGGTCATATCGAGCCCTAGATGGAAGGTGGGTGTCAGCCAATCACATGGCTCTGGTCATATAGAGCCCTAGATGGAAGGCGGGTGTCAGCCAATCACATGGCTCTGGTCATACCGAGCCCTAGATGGAAGGTGGGTGTCAGCCAATCACATGGCTCTGGTCATACCGAGCCCTAGATGGAAGGTGGGTGTCAGCCAATCACATGGCTCGGGTCATGTAAAGCCCTAGATGTATTTGGTTTAGGATATGTCAAATCTTGTATTTGGTTAGATTTATTTTCTTGCCACATGTCACACACTTTGTTACCAGTGTCCAATTCAGTCCTTATCGTTGTGACCTTTAAGCTCTATTCTGTCTCTCACTGCACACAGAAGGCCATAATCACTAGTACCTACTGTATACATATGTACCTCCTAGACATATCTCAATATCTGTCTAGAAATCAGTTTCTAACCCTGAGCCACATAATGTGATGAACACCTACCTTCATTATCTGTAGATAAGCATCACCAAACAAGGTTTATTCATGTCAATTACCCCGTAGTTTCTAAGTGCTCTCTGTGTGTGGTTTTGGACTGTTATGCCTTTGAACAGGTGGTCATCAAATAAGAATTGGTTCCCAATTGGCTCACTAGGTAAAATAAAGGCAAAATAAATAGCTCATGATGGGGGAAAAATCACAACGGTGTGTGTTTGTGTTGCTAATACAAGTTCCTACTGAAAAGAACTTGGACGTGAACAACTGCAAGCCTCCGCTTTAGCAGTAATAATAATAGTTTAATTTGAAAACAGCATCCGCATGGTGTCAAATATAGTTATTAGCTCCGGTTTTTAGGGTTTCAAAGGTTTAGCACAACACACTGTGAGTTGGTTGAGGTTGTTTTCTTAATTCTCCAACTCTAAATACAGTTGTTATGTTATTTACCCGTCTGGCAATTTCCATGACGATATCCCGTCAGAAGCCCTAATGAGGCAGTTCTCTACTGTGTTATTGCATTGAAAACTGCTCTTTGTATTTCTCTAATTTAATTACACTGTAACTCCAGCCGCCCCAACAGAACTGGGACGCCTGGCCCTCTTCGTGTTCTCAGTCGAGTCGTTGAGTTTTGAGAAATGTGCTTTTGTTTTATATGTAATTAGAAAGCTTATAATGTAATTAGAATGTGAATGTACTGCTGAGAAAAAAGGAGAATGTGTGTGTGTGTGTGTGACAGATCCAGTGAGTTAGACACACAGACACACTCACAGACACACACACTCACAGACACACACACTCACAGACACACACACTCACAGACACACACACTCACAGACACACACACTCACAGACACACACACTCACAGACACACACACTCACAGACACACACACTCACAGACACACACACTCACAGACAAACACACTCACAGACACACACACTCACAGACACACACACTCACAGACACACACACACTCACAGACACACACACTCACAGACACACACACTCACAGACACACACACTCACAGACAAACACACTCACAGACACACACACTCACAGACACACACACACACACACTCACAGACACACACACACTCACAGACACACACACTCACAGACATACAAACTCACAGACACACACACACTCACAGACACACACACTCACAGACACACACTCACAGACACACACACACAGACACACACACTTACACACACACACAGCCAACCGTCCTTTAGGAGACTAGTTAACAGAGTTAATAGAGGTGAATCCTGAACTGGTATCATAGATGTCAGCACTGCATCCAGTATCCGAGGTCGCGGCGTCGTCATTAGCATCCTTTCAGAGCTCCTTTTTTTACGAAGATATGCTTGAAAATGGCATGACGGACAAGGACAGACAGAAGGTTTCTGGTTCGAATTCCTGAGCTGACATGAAGCAAGTCTGTTCACCCAAACTGCAAGTCCTTAGCAAGGCCTCTCTTGGTTTCTTCCTAATTTTGACCCAACTAGGGAGTTCTTCCTCGCCGCTGTGTCGTAACTCTTGTTCTTTGCTCCTCTGGGTTTGAAGATGTGTTTTGTAAAAGCACTTTGTAACAACTGATGATGAAAAAAGGCTTCATAAAATACAATTCATAGATTGATTAGAGCAGCACAACACTGAAATGACAAGTTCACTTCCCACTACTACATTAAAACCCAGATCCATATACCCTATTCCCACCTGGGTACAATAAAACACAGATCCATATACCTATCCCTATATTTACTTAGTGACACAGCCGGTATCAGCTTTGACACATCCGTGTCCTTTCTATTGACTTAGTGACACAGCCGGTATCAGCTTTGACACATCCGTGTCCTTTCTATTGACTTAGTGACACAGCCGGTATCAGCTTTGACACATCCGTGTCCTTTCTATTGACTTTGTGACACAGCCGGTATCAGCTTTGACACATCCGTGTCCTTTCTATTGACTTAGTGACACAGCCGGTATCAGCTTTGACACATCCGTGTCCTTTCTATTGACTTAGTGACACAGCCGGTATCAGCTTTGACACATCCGTGTCCTTTCTATTGACTTAGTGACACAGCCTGTATCAGCTTTGACACATCCGTGTCCTTTCTATTGACTTAGTGACACAGCCGGTATCAGCTTTGACACATCCGTGTCCTTTCTATTGACTTTGTGACACAGCCGGTATCAGCTTTGACACATCCGTGTCCTTTCTATTGACTTAGTGACACAGCCGGTATCAGCTTTGACACATCTGTGTCCTTTCTATTGACTTAGTGACACAGCCGGTATCAGCTTTGACACATCTGTGTCCTTTCTATTGACTTAGTGACACAGCCGGTATCAGCTTTGACACATCCGTGTCCTTTCTATTGACTTAGTGACACAGCCGGTATCAGCTTTGACACATCCGTGTCCTTTCTATTGACTTAGTGACACAGCCGGTATCAGCTTTGACACATCTGTGTCCTTTCTATTGACTTAGTGACACAGCCGGTATCAGCTTTGACACATCCGTGTCCTTTCTATTGACTAAGTGACACAGCCGGTATCAGCTTTGACACATCCGTGTCCTTTCTATTGACTTAGTGACACAGCCGGTATCAGCTTTGACACATCTGTGTCCTTTCTATTGACTTAGTGACACAGCCGGTATCAGCTTTGACACATCTGTGTCCTTTCTATTGACTTAGTGACATAGCCGGTATCAGCTTTGACACACCCGTTATTGCGCAGCTATGCAACAACATCAATGCATATTTTCCACAGTTCTGATCAACACAACATAATGTCCTTTGGTACGGCTTTGTGAACAACTGTAAAGGTATATTCCTCCGGCCACTCTGCCTGGAGCCTCTGATAATCCAGCGAATAACTTACTTTCCTGATTACAGTTAAATTACATCAAAACGTATTATGCTGCCGCAACTAATAAAGTAAAAAGCTCATTTGAAAATGGAAAGCCCTGCTGGAGGAATGAGAATACAAATTAGCTGAAGAGAAACGCAAGTCTGACAGGACGGAGAGGCCGTTGTAAGTCCACCTTGACATTTTAAAAGAGCACATTGATCTACAATAATGCAATACAACGTTCCCTAACTAATCGTGAGTCTTTAAATTGATTAGTGACTATTAGATGGATCAGATGGGCCTTTAACAACCATTGACCTTCTTCCACTTCTAAATTATATTTAAGATATGGTGAAATATGGTGGTAATGTTGGTCTATACAACATAACTCGTTTTGATACAAATATATGATTGGGAAGGTCAAACAGTAAATGATCTGCGTGTCTTATAGACCAGATCTAAAAAAAATATATTGATTGAAAAATCAATAATATTTCCACTGATTTCCACTGCGACACTTAAGTTGTTGTATTTCCTGCTGATTAAACAAAAAATGTTGCCCAAACCAAAGGGATCTGGATAAGTACATCCCTGACAGCCGAAGCTAAATGGAAATGGTTTCAGAAAGACTAATAGGAGGTTCCACAGAAAGTCATTTATCGACTAACAAATTGGGTAAAAGACACTCCGCATTGGAGCTGATGCACTCTGGCCCAAAGAAATGGGGAAACAAAATAAACCCAGTGCAACTCAATATAGGTGGTATGATGTAAGTTGAGCAAAACAGATAGGTGGATGGAAAACCAAGGATTCAGGCATTTTGTTGAAACACAGCAGGAGAGAGCATCTGACGGTGTTGATCTCCTGGGTCTCTCCCGGTAACTGAATCATAATGCTTGCAGCTCGAAGATATGAGCCAGGTCTGTGCAGGAGATATGAGCCGGGTCTGTGCAGGAGATATGAGCCGGGTCTGTGCAGGAGATATGAGCCGGGTCTGTGCAGGAGATATGAGCCGGGTCTGTACAGGAGATATGAGCCGGGTCTGTGCAGGAGATATGAGCCGGGTCTGTGCAGGAGATATGAGCCGGGTCTGTACAGGAGATATGAGCCGGGTCTGTGCAGGAGATATGAGCCGGGTCTGTGCAGGAGATATGAGCCGGGTCTGTGCAGGAGATATGAGCCGGGTCTGTACAGGAGATATGAGCCGGGTCTGTACAGGAGATATGAGCCGGGTCTGTACAGGAGATATGAGCCGGGTCTGTACAGGAGATATGAGCCGGGTCTGTGCAGGAGATATGAGCCGGGTCTGTGCAGGAGATATGAGCCGGGTCTGTGCAGGAGATATGAGCCGGGTCTGTGCAGGAGATATGAGCCGGGTCTGTACAGGAGATATGAGCCGGGTCTGTGCAGGAGATATGAGCCGGGTCTGTACAGGAGATATGAGCCGGGTCTGTGCAGGAGATATGAGCCGGGTCTGTGCAGGAGATATGAGCCGGGTCTGTACAGGAGATATGAGCCGGGTCTGTGCAGGAGATATGAGCCGGGTCTGTGCAGGAGATATGAGCCGGGTCTGTACAGGAGATATGAGCCGGGTCTGTGCAGGAGATATGAGCCGGGTCTGTACAGGAGATATGAGCCGGGTCTGTGCAGGAGATATGAGCCGGTCTGCGCAGGTGCAATACATCCTGACTAATGAGACAGCCAGCCCAGGCAAATCCAAGTGAGTTAAACAGGTGCAAGTGAAGGAGCAGATAAAAGGGCAACATAAAGACTAAGGCTCATAAAGACTGCAGTAAGTGCAGTAAGATACAGCACACAGGGTGAATACATGCACATAGATTACTGTGATGTTGATCTTGTTTGTCAGTATAAGGAAATATACTTATCTTCTGTTATCTTCCCTCTTTTCACTCAGTCCGTTTGATTGCAAGCCGCTTTTGTTTTGCGTGTGTTTGACCCCCAGCGTGGTGCCACAGATTGTGTTGGTTCAGTTCGGGTCGCTGGACGGTTGACAGGGCATATGTGTCTGTTTATCCGATGGGCACAGATGTCAGTCAAAATGTCGTGTTTAATTCTGCTAGTTCCAATCCAATGTTGTCATTCAACATGAAATGGGATGTCATTTGATTTGTGTTAGAATGTGGGTCTGAATAAGAGTGAATTCTCCTTCACGGCGTTATGGTTCACAGTGACCTTACAGCAGTTAGGCTTAACCACCTTGCTCAGGAGACGGGTAATTGATTCTGCACCTTTTCAGCTCAGGGATTTGAAACAGCGACATTCTGGTCCCGGACCAAACATATAACACCAGTAAACCATCTGCCCCTCGTCTTGAGTTTAGCAGGCCTGAGAAAAAATAACCGTCACCATGCTCATTGCCATATTAACAAAGACAATACTACACAAATTGTTTCAGGAAACTGAAGCAATCTCACACATGGCTTTTGGCAAATGTTCAATTCATGTGCTAATTCCAGTAAACAAACGATCTGTAATGAGGAAGGCGATGGAACAGGAGCGAACCAAAAGTGGTTCTGATGTAGATTGGGGAAGTGCCGATAATGTGTCTGAGTGGAATTGCTGAAATACATTTACTAACCACGTTAGAGAAGCATTTGAAAATGGCCACTTTAGTGTGCATTCATTATTCTATTTTTCTTTAATTTTATTTAAAAAAAA
Source organism: Dallia pectoralis (assembly GCA_029465975.1). NCBI lineage: Eukaryota > Metazoa > Chordata > Actinopteri > Esociformes > Umbridae > Dallia > Dallia pectoralis. The sequence goes on along the minus strand of CM055746.1, from coordinate 15,657,277 downwards.
ATCTATTTTCTTTTTGTCTTTCTTTCCGGCAGCGCTGTGTGATTATGTTAATGTGATTCCATCTTTGTGCTTCTGTCTTTGTAAATCTGAATTTGAAACTTTGTCTTTGGATCTTTGTCTGTCAGCAAGTTTCTGTCTTTATTGATATTCGTTATTTAGTGGAGTGGACAGGAAGTGGAAGTGGAGGAAATGCTAATGCAGCTGCTGCTGTTACGGCTGCTCATAGTGGAGATGAGTATTGTGATGATGACGGCAATGATGGAAATAATAATAATAATGATTATAATAATAATGATAATAATGATAATAATAATAATGATTAGAAAAATAATGATAATAATAATAATGATTAGAAAAATAATGATAATAATAATAATGATTAGAAAAATAATGATAATAATAATATTGATAATAATGATAATAGTAATAATAATAATGATTAATAAAATAATAATAATAATAATGATTATAATAATAATACTAATAGTAATGATTATAATAATAATACTAATAGTAATGATTATAATAATAATGATAATAATAATAATCATTAGAAAAATAATGATAATAATGATTAGAAAAATAATGATAATAATAATAATGATTAGAAAAATAATGATAATAATAATATTGATAATAATGATAATGGTAATAATAATAATGATTAGAAACATAATAATAATAATAATGATTATAATAATAATGGTAATAATAATAATGGTAATAATAGTAATGATAATAATAATAACGATTATAATAATAATGATTAGAAAAATAATGATTATAATAATAATAATAATAATGATAATAGTAATGATAATAATAATTATAATAATAATGATTAGAAAAATAATGATTATAATAATAATAATAATAATGATAATAATGGTAATAATAATAATGAATATAATAATATTGATTATAATAATAATGATTATAATAATAATGGTAATAATAATAATGATAATAATAATAATGGTAATAATAATAATGATTATAATAATAATGATAATTATAATAATGATTATAATAATAATGATAATTATAATACAGATAATAATAATAATGATTATAATAATAATGGACTGTGGACAGGATTTGGTGTAGGTTGTTCTGTTGTGGTGTTGAGACTGGGGACAGGATTTGGTGTAGGCCTCACTTTAGCTGGACCTGATACTAGCTGGGCCTGATACTTTATGCCTCTGCTGTTTGACTATAGTGGATGAAATCTTTGGGTTCTATTGTTCGATAGACAATATCTGGTTCAAAGGCTTTCACACAATGTGATTCGCTACAAGGTGTTTCCTAGGAAACATGAATATTTATATAATATTATCGCTAATGGTTATCAGAAATAGCTTTATTCTCTTTTCCCTAGGATGTTGTCATGATTTCTTTCTCCTTGGGTAGATGAGGGGTTGTCATAGCTCTCCTCTGAAGACCCTTGCTGTTTTGTGTGGGGCATTGGTTTTCCCGAGGAGAGAAACATGTTTTCAAATAAAATGCTCAAGTGAACAAAATACACTAGTGAACAAAATACACAAGTGAACAAAATACACTAGTGAACAAAATACACCAGTGAACAAAATACACTAGTGAACAAAATACACTAGTGAACAAAATACACTAGTGAACAAAATACACCAGTGAACAAAATACACTAGTGAACAAAATACACTAGTGAACAAAATACACTAGTGAACAAAATACACCAGTGAACAAAATACACTAGTGAACAAAATACACTAGTGAACAAAATACACCAGTGAACAAAATACACTAGTGAACAAAATACACTAGTGAACAAAATACACTAGTGAACAAAATACACTAGTGAACAAAATACACCAGTGAATAGGATGCCGTGTCCCTGTGGTCCTTTGGGTAAATGCAACACAATACTAAATATGGCACAGGGTTTTATTCGTGGTACAGAGACATCGGTACGGACTTATACTCCAAATCACAAGTGTCAGCTGTATGTCTGCACAGCAAAGCGTCTGAAGGAGAGCATGGCCACGTTACAATCACCACATCTCACACTTCAGCTACCATCACGACTCATTCAATTCCGGCCAATCAATTCCGGAAGACTGAACTCGTCTGTGATTGCAGAAGACCCCCCTCAGAATTAGATATCAAACCGTCGCAGTGGTTTCATCTGGAATGCCAAAGGCTCCACATCCATAATAGGATTCGCTATAGTTAACCCCCCCTAATATTGACTCACCAGTGGACCGAATCCATGCTGGGGATATTATCTGGCTTCAGTTCGCTTTTCCAGCTGCAGGACTATTTTCCAGTGCTGTGATACTGGCATATATTAAAATACAGCATCCGTATTTCGCTCTCCTGTTTTCAGGCTAAAGAATACGGAGTAGGGACGTGGGGGGAAGAAAGAATACGGAGTAGGGGCGTGGGGAGAAGAAAGAATACGGAGTAGGGACGTGGGGAGAAGAAAGAATACGGAGTAGGGACGTGGGGAGAAGAAAGAATACGGAGTAGGGACGTGGGGAGAAGAAAGAATACGGAGTAGGGACGTGGGGGAAGAAAGAATACGGAGTAGGGGCGTGGGGAGAAGAAAGAATACGGAGTAGGGACGTGGGGAGAAGAAAGAATACGGAGTAGGGGCGTGGGGAGAAGAAAGAATACGGAGTAGGGACGTGGGGGGAAGAAAGAATACGGAGTAGGGACGTGGGGAGAAGAAAGAATACGGAGTAGGGGCGTGGGGAGAAGAAAGAATACGGAGTAGGGACGTGGGGAGAAGAAAGAATACGGAGTAGGGGCGGGGAGAAGAAAGAATACGAGGAGAAGAAAGAATACGGAGTAGGGACGTGGGGGAAGAAAGAATACGGAGTAGGGACGTGGGGGAAGAAAGAATACGGAGTAGGGGCGTGGGGAGAAGAAAGAATACGGAGTAGGGACGTGGGGAGAAGAAAGAATGGGGAGGAGAAGAAAGAATACGGAGTAGGGACGTGGGGGAGAAAGAAGAGAGAAAGAATACGGAGTACGGAGTAGGGGCGTGGGGAGAAGAAAGAATACGGAGTAGGGGCGTGGGGAGAAGAAAGAATACGGAGTAGGGGCGTGGAGAGAAGAAAGAATACGGAGTAGGGGCGTGGGGAGAAGAAAGAATACGGAGTAGGGGCGTGGGGAGAAGAAAGTCTCGATGCCTGTCTCCGGGGAGGTCGGCTACATTTGCAATGTGATTGGCTTTTCTATCTTTATACCCCAGGGATGTTGTCTTAAGGAAAGGGTTTGCAAACACACACACACACACACACACATATGGCAAGCTGCATTTCCATTAATGGATGGGGTGAATAGGCCTAATAACTAATTCCCTGGCCATGCTTGTAGGGAATTTCACTGACAGATGTGTGCGTATGAAGTACGTATGTATTTCTGTGCACACATGCATATTAAAACGTATGTGCATGTGTGTGCATGTGTTTTCATCTATACGTGTGCTCATCTATTGCAATCCAACCTGTCTACAAGGCTTCCAGTGAGTTCCAGATCCAGCCAATATGGCCCTTGTCACACGGTGATCGAGTCCGATGCTTTTGAGTGACGGACGTCAGCCGGATGTTTACTAATGCGGAGACTGGAAAATGCTCATCAAGCAGTCATCTAAAATGTTCAGATGTCTCACTGTCTCACTGTCAACCTCTGTGTAAAAAGTGGCAACAATTATCCGTTTTATTCTGGAGTGTAATCTGAAGCTTTCGACAGAACGGGGAAAATGCGAAGCCCATATGGCATATCTCAGATACTGCCAGAGATGAACGACTACTTGTGTTTTACAATATGCATAGGCGTATCTGCCTGTTCCGCGGCTGTTGTGCAAATCCCGCGGCTCACCGGCTGATGTGGACTGGCTGTGTATTTGCACTCTCCTCAGTCAGGTCGTTGTCTGAGAGGTAGAAGATTGTTCCGTTTTCTCCTCGTCGATCCCCCGTTGAGCAGAACGGCAAACCCGCAGCGTCTGGTCTATCTCCAGCTCACACCATCGATCAGTCACCAACCCCATGAACGTAACTCACACCCTGCAAACAAGCCGCCAATCCTGGTATCCAACTCACACTTCAGATCACAATCACCTGATTTCTACTCACCTGTTCACTCAGCCGTTTCCCATCAGTCGCACAATTCGGTTCCGTTCAGTGCAACATTTGTCTTTGCGAGATACTGTTTGTTTTCACCGCTGCTCTACTGGGCTTTTTTCGATGTACGGGTACAGATGGGTTCCCGCCTATTGAATTCTGATTCCTAGCCCAGTCGGTACCTTTGCCATTTGATTCCCTCAGTTTGACCTACTGACAGTTCCTCGACCCAGCCCTCAGTCTGCTCCTTTGCTTTGTATTGATAATAAACGTGCTCTGTGCTCTGTGCTTGAAACCTGCACGCAGGTTCCTTGTATTCATTACACGGAAACCCCTGCAGCTTACCACAGGAGAAATATATAACCAGTTAACGAGGACTGCCTGCCTGTAACCAAATTATTGTTTAACTCTCCAGGGCCTGACGATCATTAAGTACTTTTTCAGTTGTTCCACTTTGGTTCCGTTTGTCTCTGGTTCTGTGTTGTCATGACAATAAGCAAAGCACCGTTAAACACAACGTTCCTTGGAGCTTTAAACCTATTGCTGTATGAAGAAATTGGATGTAATAAACTGAAAACCTAGAATTAGCCACCACGGAGATGTGGGCGTATCGGTCAGTAAAGCACATTGGACATTAATGTAGAGGTGCTTTACCAACAAAACTAGTCCAATACATCAATATACAGCGTAAGACTTCACATAACAACCGGTGTACTTTCTGAAGCATAATGCAAAACTGAGAATAATGTGTGTGTGTGTAATGATGCAGTCTTAGCTTGGTGCCCGGCTGCGCAGGAACGCTTTTATGTTTCTGGACCCATGTAAAGAAATTTACAAAATGTCTTTAGTTGCAACTATAACAATTTCCTACGATGCCACTCGGGGCAGAATTTTGGTCATTTATTTCCCATCGCTAGTCTCTCTCTCTCTCTCTCTCTCTCTTTAACTAAATATTCACCTGACTTTAAATAGAAAGGGCTTGGATGCCTTTGCATGTGAGCAGCCTACACAGTACAATCTGGGCCACTCAGACTTGAACCCAGAGGGGCTTTATCATTGTAGAAACTTGAATGAATGGAAATATGCCTGACTCCTGTATCAATCTCGATATTTCTAATGGATTTTAAGCAGACAGAAGGGAAAGAGGTGATGGAACGGCTGTCTTTCTCAAAAAGATAATCTTTCTTTTTCTTTGATGAAATCTATCTCCATTCCCTAACAATTGGAGTTACTGGCACTAAGCCTTTGGCTGGGGTTCAGCAATGACTCTTATTCAGACGGACTTATTAAAGAAGAGGCTGCATTCTGCTGCTGCTCTAACAGAAACACCTTCTGCAAACTGGCGTGTACTCATTTTAAACCACAGAGATGTGATGATGAGATATGCTATATAGATAATCTGGATGGGTTAACACAGGGCTCGGATCGAGTGAAGAATATTTGTAATTCCATCTGATAACGAAGGGGACACAGACTCATTTGAATCACAGTTGACCCGCGGTTACATTTATGTGACGATTGCTCCATTGTCTGTGTCTGAAATAATTCATAGCCCCGCCAAGTCCCACTTCATCGCAAAGATTAAATGTATTTTTATCTACAACATTGCATAGAATGATAGCTTATTCATATGAGCTGTGCTACTGACAGTTGCTGTCAATGGGGACAGAATAAAGACAGCACTTACTCATATGCTCTGTGCTACTGACAGTTGCTGTCAATGGGGACAGAATAAAGACAGCACTTACTCATATGCTCTGTGCTACTGACAGTTGCTGTCAATGGGGACAGAATAAGGCATGCATTGAGTTTGTCACCACTGGTTGCAGCTCTTTTCTCTTGCATCAGCAAGGGACTCTGTTTCTGGGCCACAGTGCTTCAGACAGCCTCTGGTCATTCTCGCACAACACCTGGCTTGCCTGAGGCCCAGAGGCTCCAGTCAAATCCCTGTCAACATGATGGTGCTCAATGCTGAAGGAAAACACGCACACACATGCAGGTGTACGCACCAGCAAAGACACACATGAACGCACTAGATCTCTACAAGGAACAGTAGCCGTGGCAACAGGTCGTACGGTACATGGCGGTACGTGAGATGGAAGGAAGGCTATGATAATGTCACAATAATAAGCCGCGGAGAAGAAAAAAGGGTTTTAAGAAAGTCCTGCCAGTAGGATGGTGGAGCTTGGCGTTTTTCTAAATGAGTTGTTTATTTAGTTAATGTGTCTCTCTGCTGGATACAATCTCAGATCTGCTTCCCAATCCCAGCTGACTGATAAAGCACAAGCTCTGGAGATTTAGGAAAATACTTTTAACAAATCCATCTTGTTGGCAAACAGACAATAATGAGACAGGTCCAGTTGACTAGAGGTTCCTGAACTAACGTATACGCACAGGTGGACCGGTCGTGGTCAAAACAGGTCCAGTTGACTAGAGGTTCCTGAACTAACGTATACGCACAGGTGGACCGGTCGTGGTCAAAACAGGTCCAGTTGACTAGAGGTTCCTGAACTAACGTATATTATGGCATTATCTGGTCTGAGACTCCCTGCCAGCTACAGATCTGAGACCCCTTATTGCTGTGTGTGTGCATGCATGCGATGCGTGTGTGTGCGTGTGTGTGCGGGGGTGTGTGTGTGCGTGTGTGTGTGCGTGTGTGTGTGCGTGTGTGTGTGCGTGTGTGTGTGTGCATGCATGCGATGCGTGTGTGTGCGTGTGTGTGTGCGTGTGTGTGCATCGGGTGTGTGTGTGCGTGTGTGTGTGTGCGTGTGTGTGCGGGTGCTCAGCATCCACAGACAAACACAGAACTGGGAGCATCCAAGTCGGCGAGAACAACGACCATGTGTGACGCCGCTTGAACCGACCCAGCAATAGGCGCCATCAACAAGGTAGGCACGAGAAAAACCCCCTCTAGCCTAAAGCCGCTGGTGGTTTGGTGCTAGCGAACATTTGATGATGATCAACCGGCATGTTTATTAACGCTTCTTTGTCATTGTTCTAGCTTTTTTTGTTAGGAATTATACAAAATGTGGGACCGCCCAGAACAACAGTAATTAATATGAAATGATATGAAACACCTTGATTGAACTCTTGGAATACGTTCAACTGGTGCCGTGACCTCTAAAGACAAGTGGTTGGACCACAGATCACTCATGTACTCATGTAATCTGCTATTATTGTTTGATCTTTGCTACTTATCAAATAACAACATGCAGACTGTATTTATAATTCTGACGTTCTGTACCGTTTTGTCTTAATCGGTGGCTAGTAAAACCCCAAATTAAATCTATGTGAATTAAATTAATGTTGCAATAAAATATCAAATGAAAAAGTCCTAGCGGGGGGATAATATGGAGAGCTAATCTATTCACACGGTGATATTCACCAGCAGTCGTTTGATAAATATATCATCTGTATCCTTGTGATCTTAGCTGGAATCGTCAATCAGGTTTCTGTTGTATCTAATTTCAAGGCTAATATTTCACACTATTTCCAAAATGGTTTTGTGCCTTTAAAAAGCAGTTTCTCTGCATTGGGGGAGGTTTATCTGCTCGCAGCTGTTAATATAGCGTAAGGTTGATGGTCCCCCCCGGCCTTATATCACAGGCAGACAGGATAGCTGGAAGATTAGGAAACATCACATACAGAGACGGCGGTCTGTGGACACGCTGGGCCTGCTGGAGGAGATGCTGGAAGCATAAACGATGGAGGACTACATGTGCTTATTAAAGGAGCCCTTCTGGGAGTGGTTCCGCTCGGCCAATGAGTGGGGAGATTTGGAGTTGTTTTCGTTTTAGTCGCGCTTTACATTTGACTGTCTGACAGGGTTCGGCAAACTGCTTTGGCCCTTATTAATCTGTGTGTCCTGTCTCAGCTGAACAGAACAATGTGTGTGTGTGTGTGTGTGTGTGTGGGGGGGGGGGGGTTAAAGATTGTGTCCCAAATATTCCCCTGTTCCCTATAAAGTACATCACTTTTGACCAGATCCTTGTTGACTCTGACAGAACAATTCAATTCATCCCCTGTAAAACTAGAACTTCATGGAGTTCTACCTGCATTTTATTTAGGTTAAATTCAGACAGATTGTAAACTGAGCAGTGAAAGTGAAGGAGCTGAAAATAGCAGTTAAATGATCATTATGTTTTGCATAAATTAAGATGTACAGTATATTTAATGTTGTTTACGCTTGACAGACACTACCTTGACACCAAGGAAGGCACAGATTGCAAGTATACACTGAGTATGCTCTGGGCTAAGGCGGTAGAGTAAAAAAAACATACCACAAATCTCTTTGAGTTATCGCAATAATCTAGTCTTAAACGTGCATTTCAGGCTTTTTCATCTGACTCAGCGCGTGTCTCTCTGCTCTCGCAACCTCAAATCTCTGGAGAACTGCTATCTTTGATTCTTGATAAATTGTACACGCTCTTCAATTATTAAACTTAAATCGGTTACATTTATTTAAATTAAATACATTTTGACTCTTCTCTGGAATCATCTTTAAAACCCGGTTCACGGAAAACATGTGTAATCAGTTAATATTTTGGTTGCAGTAAGTTCATATATTTTGTAGGATTTAAATGTTTTATTGTTTTTAACCTACTTGACACATGCCTCTGTTTTAAATCCTTCTGGTGAATAAAAATGTTTCGATGTTATTGCGAGCATAAATACTGTCATGCACCGAGCGGCGTAGTGTGGAGGAAGCCATTTGCAGAGACGTCTTAATCCATTCACCAAGGTAGTTTTATTGAAAACGACAAAGTAAAACAAACCTATACCGGCGAGAAAATGCTAACTGGGCTAACGAAACAAAAGGTGCGCATATAGCGTCTTATAAATACAGTCCGTTACCCAACAGAGCAATAGACACCACACTCACCTCTATACAATGTGACATAGAACAAACAATGCTAAGCAAGGAGTGACTTGCTAGCGACCCCTTTATATCCCGTATGATTATAATTACAAACAGCCGTGAGACAAACGTAAACAAGGAAGTGCATCACCGAAATATGTCCGTGTAGCAACGCCACCACACCAATCGTGACAGTATCCCCCACTAAAAGGCTAGCTCCCCAGATAGCCGAACGGAAACACAAAAACAAAACAAGGAGCAACAGGGAGAGAACCCACAGTCAAACCCAAAAGGGTCAGTCCAGGACCGCAGGTCCAGCCCTGAATAGGCCTCGGTGGCCTGAGAGGCCGCCATCTAGTGCGGCTGAGAGACCGCCATCTTGTGCGGCTGAGAGTGCGTTGTAGCGGCGGCCATCGTGGGCGACGTGGCGGCGGCCCATCGTGGGCGACGTGGCGGCGGCCATCGTGGGCGACGTGGCGGCGGCCATCGTTGGCGTAGTCGTGGCGGCGGCCATCGTGAGCGTAGTCGGGCGGCGGCCATCGTGAGCGTAGTCGTGGCGGCGGCCATCGTGAGCGTAGTCGTGGCGGCGGCCATCGTGAGCGTAGTCGTGGCGGCGGCCATCGTGAGCGTAGTCGTGGCGACGGCCATCGTGAGCGTAGTCGGGCGGCGGCCATCGTGAGCGTAGTCGTGGCGGCGGCCATCGTGAGCGTAGTCGTGGCGGCGGCCATCGTGAGCGTAGTCGTGGCGGCGGCCATCGTGAGCGTAGTCGTGGCGGCGGCCATCGTGAGCGTAGTCGTGGCGGCGGCCATCGTGAGCGTAGTCGTGGCGGCGGCCATCGTGAGCGTAGTGGCGGGCGGCGGCCATCGTGAGCGCGTGTGGCGCGGCCCTCGTGGGCGGCGATGCGGCAGCCATTGTGGGCGGCGATGCGGCAGCCATAGTGGGCGGCGTGCGGCAGCCATTGTGGGCGGCGATGCGGCAGCCATTGTGGGTGGCGATGCGGCAGCCATTGTGGGCGGCGATGCGGCAGCCATTGTGGGCGGCGGCGTGACGGCAACAGCCATCTTGGGCGCTGGCGTGACGACGGCAACCACCTTGAGCGCTGGCGTGACGACAACAGCCATCTTGAGCGCTGGCGTGACGGCGGAGCCATCGTGGACGCTGGCGGGACGGCGGCAGCCATCTTGGGAGCTGGCGTGACAGCGGGGGCCATCGTGGACGCTGGCGTGACGGCGGCAGCCATCTTGGGCGCTGGCGTGACGGCGGGAGCCATCGTGGACGTGGGCGTGACGACGGCAGCCATCTTGGGCGCTGGCGGGACGACGGCAGCCATCTTGGGCGCTGGCGGGACGGCCGGAGCCATCGTGGGCGCTGGCGGGACGGCGGCAGCCATCTTGGGCGCTGGCGTGACGACGGCAGCCATCTTGGGCGCTGGCGTGGCGACGGCAGCCATCTTGGGCGCTGGCGTGACGACAACAGCCATCTTGAGCGCTGGCGGGACGGCGGGAGCCATCGTGGACGCTGGCGAGACGGCGGCAGCCATCTTGGGCGCTGGCGTGACGACAACAGCCATCTTGAGCGCTGGCGGGACGGCGGGAGCCATCGTGGACGCTGGCGAGACGGCGGCAGCCATCTTGGGCGCTGGCGTGACGACAACAGCCATCTTGAGCGCTGGCGTGACGGCAACAGCCATCTTGGGCGCTGGCGTGACGGCGGGGACCATCGTGGACGCCGGCGTGACGGCGGCAGCCATCTTGGGCGCTGGCGTGGCGACGGCAGCCATCTTGAGCGCTGACGTGACGGCAACAGCCATCGTGGGCGCTGGCGTGACGGCAACAGCCATCTTGAGCGCTGGCGGGACGGCGGGAGCCATCGTGGACGCTGGCGAGACGGCGGCAGCCATCTTGGGCGCTGGCGTGACGACAACAGCCATCTTGAGCGCTGGCGTGACGGCAACAGCCATCTTGGGCGCTGGCGTGACGGCGGGGACCATCGTGGACGCCGGCGTGACGGCGGCAGCCATCTTGGGCGCTGGCGTGGCGACGGCAGCCATCTTGAGCGCTGGCGTGACGGCAACAGCCATCGTGGGCGCTGGCGTGCCGGCAACAGCCATCGTGGGCGCTGGCGTGATGGCGGGAGCCATCGTGGACGCTGGCGAGACGGCGGCAGCCATCTTGGCGCTGGCGGGACGACGGCAGCCATCTTGAGCGCCGGCGTGACGACGGCAACAGCCATCTCGGGCGCACGCGTAGCAGCCATCTCGGGCGCTGGCGTGGCGGAGGCGATCTCTGGCGTCAGATCTTGAAAGTCCAGCCATGCCTTCCACCACGCCTAATGACAGCCGGGGCTGCTTATGTAACCCCTCCGGGGATTTCTCTGTACCGGAGGTAGGTGGTCGGAAAGGGTCTTCCCTCGGCGGGGGTAGTGGCTGTAGCTCCAGGGGTTTTCCCCTGTCTGCAGCCCCGGAACAGTGGGCGGTGTCTTCTGCCCGCCCCAGCCGACGTCCGATGTTGCGGGGACTAGTCGACTGAGGACGGGATCCCATAGCAGGGCGTCTTCCAGGGAGTCCTCCTCCACTCGCTCGTAGAACGCCTCCTCATCATCCGAGGAGAGGGAGTCGGACCCCCAATCACCCTGCCAGGTGTAGCGCCGCTCCTGCTGCTCCGTGGGTTGACGGTGAGCTTCATACCTCGGAGCGCTATAGCTTGCCCCTCCGAGGAATCCACTCACCGTCCGGCTCTGCGGGCTTCTTGGGTGGCTTAGCATTCTGTCATGCACCGAGCGGCGTAGTGTGGAGGAAGCCATTTGCAGAGACGTCTTAATCCATTCACCAAGGTAGTTTTATTGAAAACGACAAAGTAAAACAAACCTATACCGGCGAGAAAATGCTAACTGGGCTAACGAAACAAAAGGTGCGCATATAGCGTCTTATAAATACAGTCCGTTACCCAACAGAGCAATAGACACCACACTCACCTCTATACAATGTGACATAGAACAAACAATGCTAAGCAAGGAGTGACTTGCTAGCGACCCCTTTATATCCCGTATGATTATAATTACAAACAGCCGTGAGACAAACGTAAACAAGGAAGTGCATCACCGAAATATGTCCGTGTAGCAACGCCACCACACCAATCGTGACAAATACTTTCAAACCGCAAAATACTTTTATTAGTCAGTTCTTTTGGCACTGAGCTATTTACAGTTCAGTTAGTCAGGACATAAAAATTTAATTTTATGACAACTGCATACTTTAAAAAAACAAACCATCACATGTAACATGGAACACCGAGACATGAAACATGAGACCTAAAGAAACCTAATAGGGACTTAATTAGAGTAAACGAGACAAAGGCAGACAAAGTCACAGAACATCAAAATACACTGAAAAGAAGATGTGCCTGTGTCTTACAGGTATATAGATAATTATTATCGGATTTATTTATGGGAATTATTATGGGGTATGTATGTGTGTGTGTGTGTGTGTGTGTGTATGTATGTATGTGTGTGTGTGTGTGTGTGTGTGTATGTATGTATGTGTGTGTGTGTGTATATGTATGAATATATAATGCTAACAGCACCCATATCCACATTTTAATGTAAGAATAAAGGTTCATATATAGTGTGCTGCAGTGCTTACTGTATCTATTTGCAGTGTGTGGACTGAGACTGGTGATTAAGAAGATCTGCCGGCGTGGATTTCACTTGCCAAATGATCTGATGTATGTATGTATGCACGTTCAACATGATAGAGCAAATCTAATGAGGCAGTAAGCAGAACTCAGCAAAACCAAAATTGTGTTTTCCTGTGAGCTGCCTTCCTGTATGATATTGGCTCCCTTCCTATAAATGATATGTTTTGGCCATCAACCTTATTTTTGCTAAAAACCGTTACCATTGATATGGAACCAAGCCTGGAAAAAACTTGTAATGTAAAGCAGTTATTTATTGTTGTTTCGGGCAGTGAATAGCATATTTAAATGGCTCCAATTTAACATTGTAATTCTCTGTCTTCATGTAACATTACTGGAAATATGCATCGCCTAGAATTCTTTCATTTTCCTAATGCCTTTCATTTGGGAGTGATGTCGGATGAATTGTGTTACTTATCCTCAAAGAATCCATTTTTTTATGCAAATTCATTTTCTATTATCAGGAATTGAAGTAAACACGTTGATTCGGTTCCTTGTGTTTACTTAAAACAGTCGACTAAATGTCTATGAGTGTTCAATATGTTTGGTTAAATCGGACTCCCACTTGCTTGATTAAACGGCGTTACGGCCAACCATGCCGCCTGTTAACACATCAATCAATCAATCAATCAAATTTATTTATAAAGCCCTTTTTACAACAAAAGTTGTCACAAAGTGCTTTTACAATCACCAGCCTGAATCCGACAGAGCAAACATCAACAAGTTGAACAAGTTGACACACGGCGGCTAGGAAAAACTCCTGAAAGTCAGATTTAGGAAGAAACCTAGAGAGGAGCCAGGCTCTGAGGGATCACCAGTCCTCTTCTGGCTGGGCTGGGTCAGTTTATGACAGTACAACAAGCGAGGTGTGAAAACTGAAAACGCAAAATAGTCCGGGATGTCCAGGAGGGATGATGGATTTGATAGGACTTGGAGGAAAAAGCTCCGGTTGCACCAGCTGTTCTGTCAGCCGCACAGTCAGGGGCCCCAGGGAGGATCCGGCATATGCTCCAAGCTGGAGCGGTCCCCTGACAGAAGTGGACACAAACACAGGGAAAGGTTGGACACTAGTTCCCTGTACAATAGTATACCGAACATAATACTTTAAAAGGAGACAGGGGGGTTAGTGAGACAATGGCCATGAACGGGTAAACCCAGGACAAGTCCAGACAGATGTTAGTAGAGACAGGACACAGGAAACATTAGACACCCTGGTTCCCTACGTCCCCGGCACCATAATATAGCAGCATAGATCTTAGAATGAGACAGGGGGGTCCAGTGAAGCTGGGGCCCTGAACAGGGTAAACCCCGAAACAGGGCCCAATAGGCCGGAAAACACCCACCCACTATGCCGAGCATCAACCCAGGGACGCCAATCGACCATGACCACTGGGCAGGTTTAGTTTTTGCTCACAAAGTTACTCGAGCTGGTGGAACAAACAAGAGCCATAGCGAGCCAGTGACATCCACACTCCGAGGAGCATATGGGAGGTTTAGTTTTTGCTCACAAAGCTACTCGAATTGAGGCTGCAACGGAGCACTATAGCGACCCAGTGACTCCTCCCCACAGTTAACTGGGATAATCAGAGTTTAATTCACCAGCTACTCGGATTGAGCGAACAAAGGAGAGCTAAGCGAACCAGTGACTCCTCCCCACAGTTAACTGGGATAATCAGAGTTTGTTCACTAGCTACTCGGATTGAGCGAACAAAGGAGAGCTATAGCGAGCCAGTGACTCCACCCCCCAGGCAGCAGCCTGGAGGTATCGCTTTTGCTCAAAAGCTACTCGAGAGGCAACAACAGGGAACCATAGCGAGCCAGTGACTCCACCCCCCAGGCAGCAATCGAGAGGACACCCCAGGGGAGATGTGAACCCGCAAGGCAAAGACAGCAGGGCGGAATGAGATCCGAGCCTTCCGTTCAACCTTCGTACCCTGGGCCATATTACACTCAACCATAGACCTTACTGAAAAGATATGTTTTTAATTGTGATTTAAAGGTTTGAACAGAATCTACATTTCTAACCCAGATTGGCAACTCATTCCATAATAGAGGAGCTCTATAGGAGAAGGCTCTACCTCCAGCTGTTTGTTTCAAATTTTAGGTACAATTAGGAGACCGGCATCCTTTGATCTAAGGTTACGCGTGGGTATGTATGGCTGGACTAATTCAGCGAGGTAGGTGGGAGCAAGTTGATGTAAAGCTTTATATGTTAACAGTAGTACTTTAAAGTCTGCCCTAGCCTTAACAGGCAGCCAATGTAAAGAGGCTAAAACTGGGGTAATGTGGTCAAATTTCTTAGTTCTAGTTAAGATTCTAGCAGCCGTATTAAGTACTAATTGAAGTTTGTTTACTGATTTATCAGGGTAACCAGAGAATAGAACATTGCAATAATCTAATCTTGAGGTAACAAAAGCATGGATTAGTTTTTCTGCATCAATTTTTGATAAATAATTTCTGATTTTTGCAATATTCCGAAGATGGAAAAATGCTGTCCTTGAAATATATTTTATGTGATCACAAATGAGAGATCCGGGTCAAGGGTCACTCCAAGGTTTTTGACGTTTTTTTGTGAAATGACTATACATCCGTTTAGGTTCAGCGTAAGGTCTGTCAATAAATCTCTCTGTTTCTTAGGTCCTAAAACTAGCATTTCAGTTTTATCTGAATTTAGGAGCAGAAAATTCTCTGTCATCCACCTTCGTATATCTGAAACACAAGCTTCCATAGTGGCTAATTTAGGGCTTCTCCATGTTTCATAGCAATATACAGCTGCGTGTCATCGGCATAGCAGTGAAAATTGACATTATGTTTTCGAATTACATTACCCAAAGGTAACATATAGAGTGAGAACAGAAGTGGTCCTAAGACTGAGCCTTGTGGAACACCAAAGCATACCTTTGATTTGTTAGAGGATAAGCCATCTACACAAACAAACTGAAGTCTATCTGATAAATAAGATCTAAACCAATCGAGAACATGTCCTCTTAGCCCAACAAGGGTCTCTAATCTCTCCAAGAGAAGGGAGTGATCAATAGTGTCAAAGGCAGCACTAAGATCAAGAAGCAATAGGAGAGATGCAGAACCTTTGTCAGAAGCCAATAAAAGGTCGTTTACCACCTTAACAAGTGCAGTCTCAGTGCTATGATGGGGTCTAAAACCGGACTGAAGTTTTTCATATATATTATTTGTCTTCAGAAAGGCCGTAAGTTGTAGTGAGACAGATTTTTCTAGGATTTTTGAAAGAAACGGGAGATTTGATATTGGTCGGTAGTTTTTTAGGATGTCTGGGTCTAAGTTACATTTTTTTAGCAGAGGCTTAATTTCTGCAATTTTTAGTGAGGTTGGCACTGATCCGGAGGACAGGGAGCAATTTATTATGTTCAACATTGATGGGCCAAGCACAGGAAGTAACTCCTTAAGTAATTTAGTTGGAATTGGGTCTAGTTGACAGTTGGTTGATTTTGAACTATTTATTAATTTTGTAAATGTTTCAAGAGACACAGGTATAAAAGATTCAAGAGTCGCCATTGAAACTAAATCAGGGCAGCTCTGCGGGCTCACAGTACAACAAAGTTTTTGAGAACTAAGGCAGTTAAGGGTACAATTTGCAATTTCTTTTCTAATGTTCATTATTTTTTCATCGAAGTAGTTCATGAATTCATCACAGCTAAAGTGAAGACCCACTTCATTGGTTAAACATTGCTTTTTAGTGAGTTTTGCAATTGTGTCAAAAAGAAATTTAGGATTATTATTGTTTGTGTCGATTAGATTAGATAAGTAGGCTGATCGAGCACTTATAAGTGATTTGCGGTATAGCACAGTACTATCAATCCAGGCTAGTCTAAAGACTTCTAACTTCGTGGAGCGCCACTTTCGCTCCAATTTTCTGGAGGCTTGCTTAAGTGTTCTAGTAGTGTCAGTGTACCAGGGAGCAAGTTTCTTATTTCGTATTGGTTTTGTTTTTAGGGGTGCCACAGCATCTAAAGTCTTATGCAGTATATCGTTTAAATCCTCTATTTGATTGTGTATAGATGATGTAGCTCTACCATCATTTAGCAGGCCGAACGAGCCTGGAAGTGCGTCAATAAATTTATTAGTAGTCATAGAATTTATGCAACGGGTTTTAAAGATCCCTACCTGGGGGCAAAAGTGTCACTTGTTTTAATGCTAAATGTTATAAGATTATGGTCAGATAAACCAGGATTTTGAGGAAAAATAGTTAGATCAATTACATTTATTCCCTTTGACAACACTAAATCTAAAGTATGATTGTGACAGTGCGTAGGTCCTGAAACGTGCTGGAGAAAACCTACCGAGTCAATTATGGCATTAAATGCCTTTTGAAGAGGGTCATTGGTATTTTCCATATGGATGTTAAAATCACCAGCGATTAAAATTGAATCTGCCATGACTACAATGTTGGACAAGAATTCTGGAAACTCACTTAGGAACAATGTGTACGGCCCAGGAGGCCTGTAGATAGTAGCTATCAAAAACGAGGTATTGCCCTGATTTGTTCTCATAAGTAATACTTCAAAAGACACAAACCCAGTGATTTGTTTTAATGAAAGATTATATTGTGTAGCATAAATATTAGCAACACCCCCTTTACGGGATGCACGGGGAATCTGATCACTGGTGTAACCTGGAGGAAGCTTCATTTAAAGGAATAAATTCATCAGGCTTAAGCCAGGTTTCACACAGGGCAATTAGGTCTAATTTATGATCAGTAATTAATTCATTTACTGTAATTGCTTTTGAGGTAAGTGATCTAATATTTAGGAGACCTATTTTTAGATATGAGATGTTAATGTCAGTTTTATTTATGACTGGACTAATTGAGGGGCTTATATTAACAAGGTTGCTTTTATTAACACTACCTTTTTTTATTTTATTGAGCCTATTTTTAATGACGGTGTCGATGGTGCAGGGTTTGCTGACTGCTCTGGCTATGCTATCAGCAGATCCCACTAGACTAGCAGGCTGGCTAACAGCCTGCTGCCTGACCTGCACCCTATCTCATGTTAACACTATAGGAGTGAGTCTCCTAGCTATATTCCTAGACAAAAGAAGAGCACCTCTCCAGCTAGGATGGAGTCCGTCGCTCTTCAGCAGATCAGGCTTGACCCTGTTCCTGGGCGAGTCCCAAAACCTGGCCAATTATCCACGTAACCTATCGATTGCGACGGGCAGAACTCCGTCTTCAGCCAGCGATTGAGCTGTGAGAGTCTGCTGTAGATCTCATCACTGCCCCTAGCTGGCAGGGGGCCAGAGACTATTACTCGATGCCGACACATCTTTTAGCTAAACTACACGCTAACGCTAGGTTCTGCTTCGTAACCTCTGACTGCCTCATCCTAACATCGTTAGTGCCAACGTGAATAACAATATCTCTATACTCCCTACGCTTTCCAGTTTTAGACTTCGCTAGCACCAACTCCAGATTAGCGGCTACGCCGGTGGCCCTGCCCCCGGTAAACAATGAATGATCGCTGGCTGATCCTCTAATCTAATACTGCGAGTAATGGAATCGCCAATAACTAGCGTTTTCAGTTTTCCGGGCTGCCAGCAGAAATTGCAAGCCGTTCGTTCCCATCAGAGCACGGGTCGGGCAGTGGTTCCGACTCTAAGGGAGAAAATCGGTTGGAAAGACTAATTTTCGCGGTCGGTAGCAATTCTTTCCAGTAGCCGAGAAAGACTTGAAGGAGTTGCCCGGCTGCCAGGGCTGTGCCGAGGGGCTAGCTCTATGCTGTGTTCCTAGTGGCACAGGCGCAATAGCTTGCCTGTCTGCTCTACCATAAGCCTTCCCTGACACATGCACCTGTAACCGAGACTCTAACTTCGCTATCTTCTCTTGAAGGCGGTAGTTCTCCTTCAGGTTAAAAGTACACCGACTACAGTGAAAAGGCATAACACAAACGAGTACTTAACTTTCTAGTGCGCAGATGAGTAGCACGACTTATCCAGACGGAGACACAGGAAGGTCCCGTGAATGTTCGGATAAGTTTGTAAACTGTAAAACAAAATCAGGGAAATTAAGCAAGTAATTATATAAGTACGAACGAGAAAACTAAAGCTAGGTAGGCAGGAGCAGCCGGGTGCGGCGCGTCCAGTTGGAGCAAACAGGAAACAGGATGTCCGTCGAACGGAAATCAATAATGTCATTCAGATTTATTTTTCGGCATCGAGTGGGGTTTGAATGTCTGTGTCACATCCAATCAGAACATCTCACCAGCCATGGCACCTGTTAACACATCCAATCAGAACATCTCACCAGCCATGGCACCTGTTAACACATCCAATCAGAACATCTCAGCGACAAATAGGTAGATATTCAGAAAGTCAGTTGGTGTCAGTTCCGTTGCCACTAGTTTGTGCTTCAGAGCATGTCATTTTAACCGTGTGATTGGGATGCCCAAGCTGCCAGCTCTGTTTCTCCGGCACATGACCAAGCCAACCAGGGATATCTTAGGAAACACGAGTGAGTGTGTCCTGGTGAAAACCAATTTGATGGTTCAGGGACCGTGACAAGCCCCAGTGGGTTCTGGTTGTAGCGCGGCGTTTTCCATGCACTCTGATGTACACAACAGGTGTGGGGAATACGGTGCCAATAAACCGATCAATGGCTCAAATAGATGGATGAAGACGACGGCTCAAGAACCATTAGGACTGTGCAGACTGTGGTACATCACATTGGGTCGGTTGAAATATACGATTGTGTCCTTAAAAACACGAGAACATGTGAGTTATCTTTTTTCAACTAGGAGGTGGCGCTCAATTCACATCTATTGTCAACTTATTTTCCTTTCTTTCTGGATTTAAACAGCCACTTAACAGGTATTTGATCACAACGAAACCTGTACAGCACGTAACCTTGTAGGCCAAGGCCTCAATGCATGGTGGATGAATCAGTTCTCTCAGTATATAAATTAATCTAAAAAAGCTGTAAAAAATAAATAAATAATGTTTTTCTTAAGTGTCTGCACATAATGGACGTTCTCTATGTCTGTCTGTCATGTTTGATTTAATTCATATGAAAATAAAAATGTATGAATAACACACCTGCTTCCTGAATATTATATGTTTTTTGATATCTTGTATAAATAGTTGTATTTCTATAAAATGACAGCTAT
Organism: Dallia pectoralis; assembly: GCA_029465975.1. Taxonomy (NCBI): domain Eukaryota; kingdom Metazoa; phylum Chordata; class Actinopteri; order Esociformes; family Umbridae; genus Dallia; species Dallia pectoralis. The sequence goes on along the minus strand of CM055746.1, from coordinate 15,637,488 downwards.
AAGCTTGTGTTTGTGACATTTTCACAATAGCCTCTTTACACTCCCCTCATTCTAACTGGCAGCATCTTTATTTATAACATTTGAGGCAATAGCTTTTATAGGTAGACATCAAGCCCGGCGTGAGATTAGCGAAACCCGGACTGAGTAGCGAAACCCTGCGCAAGATTAGCAAAAAGCCTGGCGTGAGATTAGCAAAGCCCTGTGTGAGTAGCGTATGTTGATAGCTGCTGTATATCAGCACGCAACATCAGGCGTCAGCAGGCTGCTTGTTTATCGTGACTCTGCTCCAGCTGCTGAATACATACCATGAGTCCCAAACGGTTTCCTTCTCCCTAGTGCACAAATTGACCGAAGCCTATGATGATTTGGCTAAACGGAGTGCATTTCATAGGTGATGTAGTGTAACGGGGACTAAAGACCTTGTTTAGAGCAGTGGCGCAGTCAAACCTCGCAGAAATCATTTTTCAAATCCTTTGAAAATAAATCATGTGTTTGTGGCCTCATGGGCTCCCAGGAGAAGCCTAGGCTGCAGAAGTGCCCTTAGGATCCAGAAGTGCCCTTCTCCACGGAGACATTAGGTGTAACTAATTGTGTAACAGAATAGATCTGTGTGTGTGTGTGTGTGTGTGTGTGTGTGTTTGTGTGTGTGTGTGTGTGTGTGTGTGTGTGTGTGAGGTGAAGTTGACAAATTTTTATTTATCTTAAAAGGAACTTAAATCTGAGATGGTTGACCGTGCAGAAAGTCTTTGTATTAGCGGTCCGCATCCTGTCACTTTGTAGCTGTGGTCAGTGCTGTGTAGCTGCGGTCAGTGCTGTGTAGCTGTGGTCAGTGCTCTGTAGCTGTGGTCAGTGCTGTGTAGCTGTGGTCAGTGCTCTGTAGCTGTGGTCAGTGCTGTGTAGCTGTGGTCAGTGCTGTGTAGCTGCGGTCAGTGCTGTGTAGCTGCGGTCAGTGCTGTGTAGCTGTGGTCAGTGCTGTGTAGCTGCGGTCAGTGCTGTGTAGCTGCGGTCAGTGCTGTGTAGCTGCGGTCAGTGCTGTGTAGCTGCGGTCAGTGCTGTGTAGCTGCGAAGTTCTTGTTTGTCTAAGAAGCTAATAAAAAGGTTATAGTGAAACGTCTGTTCATGAAAACATTGATGTAGACTAGAGACTTCGATACTGCTGGAGACAGCAGTATCTAGCTTAATATAAATATTAGTAAATTATTGTTGAGTACAACCAAACCACAGACCTTTGTTAACTCCTCTGTCAGCTTGGGATATAAATAGATTTAGACGTGTGTTTCTTAAATACTGTCTTTTAGAGACAAACATAGAATGTTCTATTTAAATCTACACGGAAGTGATACAGCATCTACACCAACCAGGCATCTACACCAACCAGGCATCTACACCAACCAGGCATCTACACCAACCAGGCATCTACACCAACCAGGCATCTACACCAACCAGGCATCTACACCAACCAGGCATCTACACCAACCAGGCATCTACACCAACCAGGCATCTACACCAACCAGGCATCTACACCAACCAGGCATCTACACCAACCAGGCATCTACACCAACCAGGCATCTACACCAACCAGGCATCTACACCAACCAGGCATCTACACCAACCAGGCATCTACACCAACCAGGCATCTACACCAACCAGGCATCTACACCAACCAGGCATCTACACCAACCAGGCATCTACACCAACCAGGCATCTACACCAACCAGGCATCTACACCAACCAGGCATCTACACCAACCAGGCATCTACACCAATCCAGGCATCTACACCAACCACGCATCTACACCAACCAGGCATCTACACCAACCAGGCATCTACACCAACCAGGCATCTACAACCAGGCATCTACACCAACCAGGCATCTACACCAACCAGGCATCTACACCAACCAGGCATCTACACCAACCAGGCATCTACACCAACCAGGCATCTACACCAACCAGGCATCTACACCAACCAGGCATCTACACCAACCAGTAATTTCTGAGTCATTCAGACACCCAGTCAGGGTAAAAGAAAGGGTGAGAGAGCTGGCAAGCAAGAGGGTGAGAGAGCTAGAGGGTGGAAGAGCTAGAGGGTGAGAGAGCTAGAAGGTGAGAGAGCGAGAGGGTGAGAGAGCTAGAGGGTGAGAGAGCGAGAGGGTGAGAGAGCGAGAGGGTGAGAGAGCGAGAGGGTGAGAGAGCTAGAAGGTGAGAGAGCGAGAGGGTGAGAGAGCTAGAGGGTGAGAGAGCGAGAGGGTGAGAGAGCGAGAGGGTGAGAGAGCGAGAGGGTGAGAGAGCTAGAGGGTGAGAGAGCTAGACGGTGAGAGAGCGAGAGGGTGAGAGAGCGAGAGGGTGAGAGGGTGAGAGAGCTAGAGGGTGAGAGAGCGAGAGGGTGAGAGAGCTGGAAGGTGAGAGAGCTAGAGGGTGAGAGAGCTAGAGAAAAAAGCAGTAAGAGGGCAACAAAAAAAGCCTAAAGAGGGCGAGAGAAAGGGTGAGAGAGAGGGTGAGAGAGGGTGAGAGAGCACCACAGCAGCAGTGTGTGACTCAACATTTGGTGTAAAGGACATCAGTACAGCTTTAGGACATCAGTACAGCTTTAGGACATCAGAACAGCTTTAGGACATCAGAACAGCTTTAGGACATCAGTACAGCTTTAGGACATCAGCACAGCTTTAGGACATCAGTACAGCTTTAGGACATCAGTACAGCTTTAGGACATCAGAACAGCTTTAGGACATCAGAACAGCTTTAGGACATCAGTACAGCTTTAGGACATCAGTACAGCTTTAGGACATCAGTACAGCTTTAGGACATCAGAACAGCTTTAGGACATCAGAACAGCTTTAGGACATCAGCACAGCTTTAGGACATCAGCACAGCTTTAGGACATCAGCACAGCTTTAGGACATCAGCACAGCTTTAGGACTGTGTCTTCTAAATCCTCTGTGCAGTATGTGGGTAGAAGTGACCTGGATACCGCGCAAAGAGGAAAAACACAAACGTCTCAGACTCTGTGATGTTTTCGCCTCCAATTATCCACACACTCTCTGTGCCACATCAGGCGCTGTTAGCCCGAGGCACAGATATATGATCAGGTTAGTATCCCAGAATCCTCAAAACACGCTCAGGCATTATCTAGCACATCGTTTCCGTTTAATGCCAACCGATCCGAAACCTAAAATGTAAGCTTGTATTAACACCTGAGAATATTGGCACATAAATATTAATTAATTGTAAGGCAATGTGATCTCATTGGTCAGTTTACCTGTTTACACAAACCTCACAACCTCACAAACCCGAACGTCTGTAGTGGAGAACCTTTTCAGGCAGACACCAACATAGCGTCTACCCTGATGGCGACTCACTGCAGAATGTGGACGCAAACCGTATTCTCCTCAGAGCAAAAGGTCAAACCCATCTTTGCCGGGGGAGTGTTCAATGTGACCTTTTGCTAATAATGTTCTACAAATCTTTACGCAGTCTTTGTGGAAGGAAAGTCTCCAACCAATCATCTAGAGTCTACGCCCTGGTGGGCAAAAAAAGTTAGAACTTAAGCTTGAAGAAGTTAATTGGTTTTGTTATGAAGAGAGATTGCGTAGAGATAAGACTTATCAGTTGAACGTAAGTGAGAAACATAAGCTCCTTGCATTTTAGCGTTCTCCAGGACATCTATTTAAATCCACGACCGGTGCCTTTACCGTAATATCGTTGCCAAGCTTTTCTCGTTTGCTGACTGTTGGTCCGGTGGGGATTGAACTCAAGCCTCAGGACTTATCAAGAGGGGAACAGGTTTTCTCCTGCAAACCATTCCACAGATATTAACTAGAGACATTTCCAACGGGTTTCTTACTTCTTCTATCAGCTCTACGTGGGAATCGTACCCACCAGGCTGGCATCACAAAGTTCTCACTCCTTTATTGAACTATAAAGGACCTGCAAACCGTCAGTCATACACACACGTGTAGAAATACACACACACGTGCAAAAAATGTGGATAAACCAGTCACACACACACACGTGTAGAAATACACACACACATGCAAAAATGTGGTTTAGACATTTACGTCAACTCTCATTGATCATTCGTAGAGACCAAGGCCAGTATCCAGTATTGGGTCGATACTCCGCTCATATACTCATTCATGCTCATTCATAGACTGTTCAACAACGCCTGCAGATGTTCGTTAAACTGAGAAAGTGTTTGATTAATAATATTAAACAAGAACAGCAGGAAACGTACTGGACCTGAATCAATAAAACCTAGGGCACTCTTACGATTATTATCGTATGTTATTGCTGTCCCTGTATGTCATTAAAACATGTGTTTCTCCGTTTAATTTCATGTAAATATCCAGATTTCAGAACAGTGGTAATCTCAGAACTTGGTAAATCCAAAATGGTACACTACTCTGTTTATTGTGTGCTAATACTGACCAAAAGCCCCTCAGGCACTCAGATGGACAGTAGGAGTTGAGTGGCCAGTCCTGATCTCTCTAGTGAGAAAGAATCAATGATCAATGATAACCACAAAACTTTCAACTGGGAGAGGAAGAGAGTGACAGGCCAGACAGCCAGACAGTGTGGCCTCAGGGCACCCTGGTGGCCACACCCACCCCCTGGTGGCCACACCCACAACCTAGTGGCCACACCTATCTCAGCACCTCCTGGGCCCTCCCCTCTCCTTAGCATGAGGACAACAGCAGCAACAACTCACAGTTCCACAGCTACGACACATCCTGGCTCATAAATACCCAGTGAAATACACATCCAGTTAGCCGTTAGTCTCTCTCAGAAGTGAAACTGCACACAGACACGCGGACACACACAGCTGTTTCTCACACCAGTCCCCAGTCGTGCTGCCTCAAAGCTGTGGCTTCAAATGAGCACCCGACAGACTGACTGACAGACGCTAATAAAAAAGACAAAGACTAGACAGCATGCCCCAGACACTAGGACCACACAGAGTTTGTCATGCCTTTGATTCACTAGTCACGTTAGTGAGTAGAAACAGGCCTGCCGGGACTACCTCTACAGAACTGTCGTTCCCATGGAGATCCCATTACATCACTAAAGATGCCATGTCAACGTTCCAGACACCATGATCATAATAGCCGAAGACAAGGTGAATAGCTTGATGGAACAACTGGATGCTGTATTGTAACAAGCTCAAACGGTTGGAAGACGATACGAACTGAATACTAACTCCTGTTCCTGGACCTGTACTTGTTTGCAGGTGCCCCCAACTGGACAGATGATAAATCCCCTTTGGCATTGCTGTCTCCCCCCGCACACAGCCAAAACAGCTTTGTTCCTAATCATGTGACAGATACATTTTTGCCTCACACTGAGAAAAATGAAAGTGTCAAAAAGGTTAATAATCTTCGCTTTACATTCAGAAGAAAAACGCGTAGAAGTTTACAAAGGGCAATGCCACAACGGAAACCATTCAAGTTCTCTGAAGAATCATTAGACGATTCTAAATATAGAATATTGACAATAATTCAAACATGACTGCCCGTTTGGTTCTGTTCCCTCTTTATGGGAATTGGTTCTGTGTGTAAATGTCTATGGGGATTTCTATTAATTCCATGGTGTTGATATTTTTATTAGTGGTATCGTATTAACCGTCACGTGATGCTAGTGAGTTACACCAGAGGAGCAGAACCTGACACCAAGACTTGTAAAATGATTGTTTTGAATGTTTTCCAACTAAGGGCAAGATTGATACATGGCATATTCCGTCTGAACTTTAGGGTTTAACGCCTCGTTTGCATGTTTTTCCGGGTGCATTTGGTACAACGTTTCCTTTGCACTTTTGGCGGTGTTTGCACATTTCATGGTGGTTGCATTCAGTCACTCTCAGTCCTTTGGTTTTGATCATGTGAGATCCTCAGTGAATTTATAATCACAACAAATGTATTGTTTAACACGGCCCGATAAATAATGCAGCAGCCAGAATCTCAGTTCACTCGCCACATAAGGGCTTTGTTACACATTACGCTGGCTAGCAAATTACATCAAATTTTTCGAGCCAATGTGGTGATTTACACTGATTTGAATTTGTTCTCACCTGTAACACACAAGTACAATGGCTGCCTAAATATTTAAACATCTAGACTAGAACAATAATTTCAATAATTTTGTTTATAAGTTTGTTATATAATTTACAATAATTCGAAGAATAAAAACAGGTATGACAGCAGACTAGCTAACTGACACACAGTATGATTGTGACTACGATATGGAAAATAAAACAACACAAACTCAACACACTCAAGATAGAGAGAGAAGTCAATCTAGGGACAAACCTGACTAAAACGGAAAGTACAATTTAAAAAATGTTTTATTCGCAGTAGTGCCAAAATGCTGATAAAAGCTGATAAAAGCTAAGCATAGTGTCAACAGTGGTATTTTAACCAGGTAATGGGATGCGCTGAGTATTTTGTTCCAGAATGGCTGCATCTCAATTAAATCATTAGATTGAGTGAAGGGTTGTTCTGTTAATTCGACAGCTGATGTGGGCCTAAAACATGGCAGAAAATGTGAGAGAAAAAACAAGGCACAATATTTTTGTCATTTAGAACAAGAGATGATTGTTACTTTGCCAAGTCATGGTTTTGGTTTTATGGAGTATCTTTCAGAAAAACTGGACTAACGCCAAACCATATCTCCCAATTGAAACCTATTCCCAAGCGTTTAAGGAATCTAATTAAAAAGAGTGCATTGTTAAGGCAAAAACAACAGGCTGCCATGGCAATAGATACAGCATCAGTGAGATAGCATCAGTGAGATAGCATCACCCCAGCAACTCTAGGTGATGGCTTTCGGTGTGAAAGATAAGAATTCAGAGGCTCTATAAAGGCAGCCTTGATATCGTTGATTGCCTAGCCTTTCTATTAAAAGATGAAACATACTGTTTATCTAATTAGCCTAATTAGCAAGGCACAAGGTTTAATGGTTGACGTAATTAGCCGTACTGTACATATTCTGCTGTATGATATACCCTAGCATTTGATATGATTGTCCGGATGATTTGATAGAGGAAAAGATAGCCCAAGCTATCTTTCAGGTTAATAGCAAATATTTTTTTCTCCACTAATTAGATCTGTTGTGAGAAAGAAGTGAATATATCTCGTGCCATTGGTCACCTGTCCTGTGATACGGGCGTCATCTGTACTTCTTCTGCTGTACCCACCTAGATAATTAACAGACACCAAACTCTGTCAAATGGGATTCTAACCTCAGACGGATGTCCTGGCTGGTCAGTGAAGATACCGCAGCACTTATCAAAAGAGGAGTATTAACCCTGCCCACAGCTTGGCTCCTGTTTCCATCATGGCCAGATAAACCTCGTTCTTAATTTGTCAAATTTCCCTCTGACCTCGGTGCCTCGCGACTGAGAGGTGTGGTTCAGATTTGAACACGGTCCACAAACCCAGGTGGGTGTTGAACATTGGGAGGTAAATAAGATGAGTTTCCTCTTTACTATAAAGATTTGAACAATAAAAATACAATAGTCGTACGGCTATCATTATTATAATCCAGGCAACGACTGTGATAATGATGTGTAACTACGGTAACGCATGGTGAAACTTGGCAGGGCATTGGAGCTCTGATCACGGAGCACATCTACAATATATAAACATGGAATTAACTGAGTTAGAAAAATGAACTGTTTGTCGGCATATTGCCTAGTGGCGGGGAAATGTCAGAAGTTACACATGGAAATATGACTTTATATCGTAGTGTTTGGACAGAATCGGAACGGGGATTATTTGTACACTCCAATAAAGCTGCAGGATGTTTTCTTATAGCTTGTTCTGGTTTTTTATATTAAGTGTTTTTCAGATCTTATTTCCCTGACTGAACTCATATTCACAGCTCTTGTTTCTCTGAAGGAGAAATAGAGACAAATAGACTTTAGGTGTAGTACAGAAAGATCCTCAGCAAAGTTCATCTTAAATACTGATGTCAGTCAGCTGACAAATGGCTGGAAACAACCTGGGAGTTCTAGTAAAAAAGACCACCCTAGGAACCAGAAATAATAAAGAAATAATTCTGTCTAGAATCTCTTATCATTCTCACGAATCTTTCAAATAATTTAACAAGAGTGGGTAGAGGATATGAAGTGTATGTGTGCAGCTCTGAACAGTCGGACGCCATCCAGAGTGTGGTAAAGATCTGACAAGCTGAGGAGCTATTCTGATATCCATCTGGGGGAGAGGGAACTCTATTGCCGTGGGATGTTCTAAAACTGGCTGCTCTGGTCAAACGTCAGGAACCTTCTGTGGGATAAGCATGTACCAATACTATTTAGAATGAGTTGGTATGTCCGTTACAACCTCGATAGTAATGTGGCAGACAGAAACGTTTGACAGACAAGACCAACAAATCAGCCTCTAACACCCTGTCATATCAGCCTCTAACACCCTGTCATATCAGCCTCTAACACACTGTCATATCAGCCTCTAAGACCCTGTCATATCAGCCTCTAACACACTGTCATATCAGCCTCTAACACACTGTCATATCAGCCTCTAAGACCCTGTCATATCAGCCTCTAACACCCTGTCATATCAGCCTCTAACACACTGTCATATCAGCCTCTAACACCCTGTCATATCAGCCTCTAAGACCCTGTCATATCAGCCTCTAACACACTGTCATATCAGCCTCTAACACACTGTCATATCAGCCTCTATAACACAGTCATATCAGCCTCTAACACCCTGTCATATCAGCCTCTAACACACTGTCATATCAGCCTCTAAGACCCTGTCATATCAGCCTCTAACACACTGTCATATCAGCCTCAATAACACAGTCATATCAGCCTCTAAGACCCTGTCATATCAGCCTCTAACACACTGTCATATCAGCCTCAATAACACAGTCATATCAGCCTCTAACACCCTGTCATATCAGCCTCTAACACACTGTCATATCAGCCTCTAACACACTGCCATATCAGCCTCTAACACCAGGTCATATGAGCCTCTAACACCCAGTCATATCAGCCTCTAACACCCTGTCATATCAGCCTCTAACACACTGTCATATCAGCCTCTAACACACTGTCATATCAGCCTCTAACACCAGGTCATATGAGCCTCTAACACCAGGTCACTATATCAGTCTTTAACACACTGTTATATGATTATCTAACACTATCATGTCGACCTCAAAAACACTGTCATATACAATTAGAATCAAAAGCAGGTTTATTCGCAAAAATTCATAGCAACCTGGCATCATGTACATTTAAACATTAAATCTCAGTATTAACAGTGTACATTTTATTCAAAAGGTCTTCAGAACATTTCCAGGCCTCTAGAACCTGGCGGAGAAGTCATAAGAACTTCTAGGTCTTAGAACTTTATTCAAAAGGTCTTTAGAACCTTTCCAGGTCTCTAGAACCTGGCCCAGATGTCTTTAGAACGTCCACTTCTTTTATGTATATATTACACGTTTTCATTCATGCTATGTATTAAAATAAAAGCAAATAAAAACATCAAAAGGTATTTGTTCTGACCCTTAGCCACAACATTTAAAACACACATTTTTAAACGTATAAGAACAGTGCAAACAGAGCAAAAGTCAAAACACAAACAGTCCGACAAGTGTGACCATGCATAGCTGGGATATGTAATAGATAAATATAGATGTGTTAAATTATATGTATATGTAAAGTGTGCAAAAAAGGCAATATCTAGATGAGTGTACTGTATACAATTGTGCAAAAGAAGAGCCATGTCTTATTATAGTTAACATTATGTACATTGAGGTTTTTCGTGTCAGTGCCAATAGTGTGCGCGTGCGTGTGTGTGTGCGTGAGCGTGTGCATGCGTGTGTGCGTGAGCGTGTGCGTGTGTGTGTGGGGTCTAGTGCTAGGGGCATCTTAGACTTACTGCCGTAGGGAAGAAGTTGTTCTTGTAGAGAGGTCTTGGTCTTGATAGACCTCAGATGCCTGCCGGAGGGGAGAGCTTTGAATAGTCAACACTGTCATATCAGCCTCTACAACACAGTCATATCAGCTTCTAGCACACTGTCATATCAGCCTCTACAACACAGTCATATCAGCTTCTAGCACACTGTCAAATCAGCCTCTAACACACTGTCATATCAGCCTCTAACACACAGTCATATCAGCCTCTATAACACAGTCATATCAGCTTCTAGCACACTGTCATATCAGCCTCTAACACACTGTCATATCAGCCTCTACAACACAGTCAAATCAGCCTCTAACACACTGTCATATCAGCCTCTAACACACAGTCATATCAGCCTCTATAACACAGTAATTTCAGTCTCTAACACACAGTCATGTCAGCTGGTAACGTGCTGCCAGACCATAGCTAAATAGACTGACAGGAGAAATCAAATATGGTGTTCTGGCAATCATTTAAGTGAAAGAGTGATAGTAAGAGAGGGATAGAAAGAAAGAAAAGAGAAGGAGATATGGAGCGATGAAGAAATATTTCCATAGTGTCTGTGTGTCTTTTGTCAGTCTCTCGGTTTGTAGTGTGCATGAGAGACACAAGGCGGGCTCTGCTTCCCTGCAATTCTGAAAACGAGACGTAACCCAATTCAGATCTGTCACACACAACGAGAGGTGTGAGAGAGAAGAAAACACATGTCTCTCAAAGCCAATAAGTCCCTTCAATTAGAAATGGAATTAAGTCAAAGAATTAGTGAATCAGTGATCCAGTGATCCAGTGAGCCAGTGAATCTGTGAGTGAGTGAATGAGTGATTGTGCATGTGTGTGTGCATGTGTGTGTGCGTGTGTGTGTGTGTGTGTGCCAGACAATGCAGTGTGTTCTCCACGCATTTGATTAAGTTCTATTCAACTGAGAGGATGGACAGGAACTCTCCTCTCTGTTTCTTGCTTTCTCTCTCCTGCAGCAATCTCCTTTCTTCTGTCTGAACGCCCACTCACACTCTCACCAGTCAGACTGGTTCTGTCTGCAGCTCCCCCGTCAAGAGAAAAAAGAGAGCGAGGCAGAAGAAGAGAGAGGAAGAGAGAACGTGACGAAGTGAGCTGGAGGACAAGAAAAGAAGGGATTGCGGGAAAAGGAGAGACAAACTGAGATTGAAACAGAAACATGCTGTTTTAATGTGACCTTTGTGTAATTAGACACAGAGGGAGATGAAATAAACATGTTGGTAAATATGTTAATATGGGAAATGCCTTTACACGTTGTCTATGGAGAACAGAAAATGTATTTGACTCAGAGGTGTTAATATTAATGTGACAATACACTAGAGTGGGACAGTTCATTCACAGCACCAGAGTGGGACAGTTTATTCACATTCATAGAGTGGGACAGTTCATTCACATTCATAGAGTGGGACAGTTTATTCACATTCATAGAGTGGGACAGTTTATTCACATTCATAGAGTGGGACAGTTCATTCACATTCATAGAGTGGGACAGTTCATTCACAGCACCAGAGTGGGACAGTTTATTCACATTCATAGAGGTTCATTCACAGCACTAGGACAGTTCATTCACAGCACCAGAGTGGGACAGTTCATTCACATTCATAGAGTGGGACAGTTTATTCACATTCATAGAGTGGGACAGTTTATTCACATTCATAGAGTGGGACAGTTCATTCACAGCACTAGAGTGGGACAGTTCATTCACATTCATAGAGTGGGACAGTTCATTCACAGCACTAGAGTGGGACAGTTTATTCACATTCATAGAGTGGGACAGTTCATTCACAGCACCAGAGTGGGACAGTTTATTCACATTCATAGAGTGGGACAGTTCATTCACATTCATAGAGTGGGACAGTTCATTCACATTCATAGAGTGGGACAGTTCATTCACATTCATAGAGTGGGACAGTTCATTCACATTCATAGAGTGGGACAGTTCATTCACAGCACTAGAGTGGGACAGTTCATTCACATTCATAGAGTGGGACAGTTCATTCACAGCACTAGAGTGGGACAGTTCATTCACATTCATAGAGTGGGACAGTTCATTCACATTCATAGAGTGGGACAGTTTATTCACATTCATAGAGTGGGACAGTTCATTCACAGCACTAGAGTGGGACAGTTCATTCACATTCATAGAGTGGGACAGTTCATTCACATTCATAGAGTGGGACAGTTCATTCACATTCATAGAGTGGGACAGTTCATTCACATTCATAGAGTGGGACAGTTCATTCACATTCATAGAGTGGGACAGTTCATTCACAGCACAAGAAGTGCCGAAATGCATGGCATTATGTTTTGGAAATCTTTTTTTTATGTATTACTGTCATTTTCAACAACCTCCAAAAAATGGATTGTATTTTACAAGATTAAGCCGATAACTGTTAATATCACAGGAGTTATTCACTATTATAATATCTAAAAAAAAAATGTTGTCAACACATACGAGAAGATGTACATTTGGTGGACCTGTTGTTCTCACGAGTTAAGAGTCAATGCTGATAAGGAGATGTCTTGGGTTGGACAACAACTTCTGTATGAATGTTATTGGCCTATACCTGGTAAAATAAAGGTAAAATAAAAAATTAAAGAAACATTGTGTATGACTTGTAATGTGCAAGAACATCCAGGCATATTATTTCTATGGATACATTATTTTAAGGCATTTTATGGGGTGAACTAGTGAGACGAGTTTTAACTGAGAGAACAGGTTCAACCAAATTGTGTCTGAATAACACCACCCAATGTGTAATACAACCCCAGCTTTTATTGAGTGCATGTGTTGTCCTTTTATATTGTTCTTTCGTTCATTTGCATTAATTGCCCTGCGTGCGTGCGTCTGTTTTGCGCGTCCGTGTGCCGTGTCCGGACGCGCATTCTGAGCGGAGCGCACCAGGGGTTCTGGACACGGTGCCATCAGACTCCGGTGGGGTAATGAATAGTGGATAAACACACGGAACCCGACATATTGGACATATCGGCACTGGAGAGTTTGGACCAGTGGATATGTTTATTACATGAACTTATAACTTCTGTCTGTCGCTTGAGTCCCGTTAGATGTTTATTTATCAGAGCTATACCTCTATCTGCATTATTCTGGGGGAGGAGGATATTTATATATAGTTAGTTATATATTTATATATATATATATATATATATAGAGAGAGAGAGAGAGAGAGAGAGAGGGAGAGTAGAGGGAGGGAGAGGGAGGGAGATAGAGATAAGGGGAGAGAGAGGGGGAGAGAGAGAGAGAGAGAGAGAGGGAGAGGGAGGGAGATAGAGATAAGGGGAGAGAGAGGGGGAGAGAGAGGGAGGGAGAGGGAGAGAGAGAGGGAGAGGAGAGCAATATAGATCCAAAGAGTGTGAGTGGGGTGAGATCGTGCAGACATCTGTTGTGTTCGGGGATGTCCTCCTCTACTCAGACGGAATAACGGAATAAAGTCCCATTCTGCAGATGAAAGCATTTACCTTCTAGCACCCGATAATGAACACCACTGGTTATAAGCGGCGGTGTTAACTCAGCACACACATCTATTGCCTGCGGAATACAACAGTTATTTTTATTGGATACTTTTGTTTTTTAAACCTGCTGTTAAAATCCGGAATAACCTAAGAAGAGAATGGGCACCGGTTTCTGTTGGCTCAGTGGTCCTATTATCCAAATACAAGGCAAAATGTGAGTTATGGCATGTTTATTAACTTACAGTATAAATAATGCTGTCCAGATCATTTGTGGATACAGGAACTGACGGAGAGTATGCGTTAAGGAATTGTATTTATAGAAATTAAATCAACTACTTGAAACAAATACATGATTTAAAAGCACATTGATTTAGCTGTTGCAAATCGTTTATTGGTTCTAATGTACATTTTATAAATGGGATCAAACCTTATTCCCCCATTTCAACGCGTTCCAAAATGTGGTCTAATTCTGTCATACGTCAACATCTCAGAACTTCATGCATCAGAAGCTTCCTTATAAGCCAGGCAGTCTTCATCATTCAGCCATAATTATGGGAGACACTCCATCCTACCTGTTCACTGCCTGCAGGTGTAATGGTGTTACTGGCACGTGGGGCAGCTCTTGACATTTGCAACCCAGGCGTCAGTGCGCAGGGTTGCCTTAACTGCTGAGTTGTTGGTTAAAATGACGTTTTTGTCCGTTTTTTTAAGCATACTGCGTCTTTTTTCACATAAATTGTAATTCCTATACGTTAAAAGGTTTTCTCGGATGGTGAACACCATAGCACAGTGATCAGTGAGGTTCAATATCCCTTGTTGCTGTAGGTTCCTCTGTGTTCTCCAAGATAGCTTGACATTTGCCAATATGTTATTGCCTTTGGGTTACACAACTGCACATTAGGCTTCAGATGCCAAGGAATAATGTGTTAGTTATTCGAATAAGGTCACTTGGTTTAACTGCACATGTCCTTCTTATGCGCAGGTTAACTTTGGGGTACAATTCCGGGTTCTGTGGCTAAGGTGAGGTTACTGCAGCTTCATTGGTGGAGAATACTTTGGCCACACAAATTCGTTATACTTATCACGTTGCGTTGGTTTGTTCACTGTCCCGTCAAATGCGTTTGATGCAGTGGATCGTTCTATTTTGTTGAAGAAACTGTCTTTTTCAGGCATGGAAATGGGTATTTGTTTGTGGATCTTTGCGATAGAACTCAGGCTGTTGTAATCGATTACTTTGAATCTAAATGTATTGCCGTTCACAAAAAGTTCCCCAAGGTTAAAATTCTGGTCCTTTGTCGGTAGATTTGCATATGTGACATCTGTAACTTTTTGAGAAACTGTAATTCATGTCTTTGCTGTTGACTAAGTACTGTACGCAGCTGCTTCATCTCATGCACAAGCATCTTAAAATATTCCCATAATGCCCATGCAGAGTTAGTTAGTATTACGTGCAAGTTAAACAAAGTATCTGGTTATCTATTTGTCCAAAGTTCCCTCCAAATGTACCCCTGGTTCTAGATTATGGTGATGACATATGTGCCGGAGCTCAGCACAGTCTGGTTCTCTCCAAACGTACCCCTGGATCTAGATTATGGTGATATACCGTAAATGTGTACAACAGCATCTGTTTTGAGAATCCTCCCGTCAGTACATGCTGTAATTCGTTTTGGTTTTGGTGCATACTTTAGCACAATCCATTACCTCTTTTAACAGTTCAGTTGGCTGGGATTGAGTGACTTGAGTAAAGGGCCAGTCATCTGTTTATATTCGTTTATTAGTTTGTCTAGCAGAAACGTTCTAACTATCTTTCTTTATTTGACGAATAGCAGTCATGCTCACAGGACTGGCTCGTTCTAGAGATGCTCCAGGCTGATTCTGGGACAGTTAATATGTCTTTACACTTCTATGCTCCCAACTCGTAATGTTTTGCAGATATATAAAAGCGCAGCAAAAGCGCAGCAAATATCCTTTAGGTTAGAGACCCTGGTGCCTGAAACCCAGTCCAAACATGTATTGTGACGGTTAAATGGATTTGTTATTAATAATGTGATTCAGTTCTTAATCTGTGTATGTTGTGTGTTTTTTAATGCTCTATTACAGCATCCAAGAGAGATCCTGGTTTCCCTATGAAAATAAAATACAATAAAACATAGGTTTGGGTTATGTTTATATTCAGGATTACAGGAGTGTATTACATTATTGAACATTTTAGTGATTTGAACTCGAATCCAGAGTGATTTACAGTAACTGCATTTGTCTAATAATAACTAGGTGTATTAATAAACGCAGCCCTGTCAAATGCCTTATCTTACCTGGTCCAAAACAAGTAACACAATTATCACAGCTGGGCACGTGTGGGTGGCATCTTGTATTATTATATCCACAAATAGAGTTTTGCTACTACAATTATCTCCAGACCTGCAGGAGAAGTGTTAGAATGATGTGATACTGATGTACAGTTTGACTACTCAACACAATGAGAAGGAGGTTATGGAATAAGACGAGATAGTGTGGCCATACTGTACCCCAAAACACAATGAGGAGGTTATGCAATAAGACGAGATAATGTGACCATACTTTACCCAAAACACACTCCTTCCATGTTTTCTTGCACTAACGGCCGGGTTAAAGCAGCTGAGAGGTAACTTATTAAATGGTGTGAAAAGTGACAAGCCTCAGAAGATAATATTTTTGTGCACTTTGAGCCTACTGGGGCTTGCAAAGTGCAGGACTTGAGATGAAAGTGGTCCAGTCCATTAGACCAACATCTCACAGCCTTCTCCTCTTAAGGTGCGCTTCAAGGTCAGTGTGAGTTTTAAAATCACACATTAAAATGAACCATTCTAGAAGCAGACAGGGGGTTTCATTTGTTGCTAGAGAAGCTAGTGACAAAAATGTTTCGCATCAAGTTTACATATAAAAGCATTTGAGCACAAATTTGTTTCCAGGTAAATTTATTTGAATACCGAACAGACAGTTGGATTTGCTCTTCCCTTTAGCATGCATTTCAGGTTAGGTGCCTTGGTTGAAAGAATAAAATAAACTACTTCAAGCGGACCCTGACCTGGCAGCTGGCACTACTTACACAAATATTAATAGAGTGGATATGGAACAATATGGTGAAAATACCTCCAAGGCTTTCTGAAATCATGTTCTGTGATCTCTGCAAAACCGATGGATAAAACATGCTTCTTTCTCCTTGTATGTTCCTCCAATTTTAACAACTATTTGCACCTCTCCCAGATGACAACACACATTTTATTGTACCTGGTTATGGTATTATCTTATTATTTATACGTTATTATGCCCTGAGGTAACTAAAGAGGCGAGCTGGAAGCCAAACAAACAGTGTGTTTCACTGGTCCAGACTGGGGATGACTAATGGCCAGATAGTCGACGCCACTTTGATGTTTTCAGTCAACGAAAGGGTTGCGTCCAGGGTTGTGCCAAGTTTCTTTGCACTTAAGCAAGGGAACAATGCATTGTAAACTGTGACGGAGCGGTCTTAGTGTTGGCAGGCTTTAAGCTGTGAAAACAGCAGCTCCCTCTTGTTTTAACTCATCAAGCGTAAATAAATTCCAGGTACAAGAATAAACGTGTTGCCATCTGGGGGAAGGTAAAAAATAGTTGTGTCTTATCTGCATGACAGGAGAACTCATCAGAGACTGAATAGTGAGAGCCCTCGGAGAAGACACAGATCCTCCAGACATCCTTCGTTAGGAGAGAAGTATCTTATGGTTTACTTATTGAAGGAACCCGGGTGGCTCTGGCAGAACGACAGCAGGAGAATGTGAGTCAGCTTGGGCCGCGCCGTCAGCCTGAAGTGTAGTCGAAATGTTTCCAGGCTCCTCCACTTCGCCACATGTTATTATTTCGTTGACTGGATTATTAATTGGCGTCTTGTTTGTCATCAGTCAACGTAGAAAGTCTCATAGGGGCGGGGTGAAAACACGTGCGCTAGTTGAGTGAAAACATGAACCTTGCCTGCGCTCCATCGTAGCTTTAGCAAACATTTGGAGTGAAAACTATGATGCATTCACGGTGAGAGTCCCTAAGTAGGAACCAATAAAAACAAAGCGGCCGGGTCTTAATACCAACCAATTGTAGCAGCAGGTTCCCCGTCCCGGTAACCGCCCACATTGATTGTGTCAAACAAATAATTCTGACTGAGGTAACGGGAGGTTTGGTCAGACATGAAGTGATCCACCGTTTGTTTTAACTGTAAGATAGATTAAATACTGACATCTGAGGGTCGAAAGTGTTGGTTGCTTGAGTGGTGAAGCTTTGGCACGTTGAAAAGTGTCCAACTATAACCTTGAAGTATTTAAGCTCTGATTCACTATCTAATTATAATCTAAAAGTGATTTACCAGAATGTATGACTGCTAAAATACCTTATTTGAAGTTGTAGCCTTTTGAAATTGAATACATGAGTTAAATGTGTCAAACTGCTGAAAATAAGACTTGCTTCTATAGAATTCTCCTGAGCGTTTCAGTTCTCCACTGCTTTAGTTCACTAATAGAGTAACAAACTCCATGTTTTCAAAAGAAAAACATATTTTTGTCCATTAAAATATCATCAAATTGAATCAGCAATACAGAGAAGAACATTGTTCATGTTTTAAATGTTTGTTTTAGCAGCTAATGGCTAATGTTTAATGGAGTCTCTACACAGACGTACAGAATCCCATTATCAGCTCCCATCAGTTCTGTGTCCAATGGCACGCTGTGTTTGCTTATCCAAGTTTATCATCTTAAAAGGCTAATTGATTATTAGAAAACCCATTTGCAATATTGTTAGCACAGCTGAAAAATGTTGAATAAAAGTAGCCTTCTTTTAACTAGTAGAGGGTCTAGAGAATCAACGATTGTGGGTTTGATTACAGGCTCCAAACGCCCAGAAACAAAGCACTTTATTGTGAAACTCGTCTATTCTTCTCCTGAGAAATGAAAACTTCTCCATGCAAGAAATTGCCAAGCAACTGATGATCGGTGTAGTATTCACATCACAGAACATCACAAACTGTCTCTAACCAGACTAGAAAGGGAGTAGTGGGTCCCAGGGCGCGACTGAGCTGGAGGACAAACACATTAGAGTGTCTAGTTTGAGAAACAGACGTCTCACAGGTGCTCAACTGGCAGCTTCATTAACTAGTACCCGCAAAACACCAGTGTCAACGGCAACACTGCAGAGGACACTTCTGGATGCTGGCCTTGTTGGCAGAGCTGCTAGAAAAAATGGTGTCTCAAACTGGCCAATTGAAAGAGAGGATTACGATGGGCAAAAGAACACACACATTGGACAGAGGAATATTGGAAAAAAGTGTTACGAACAGATCTAAGACGCAGACCAAATGAAAAGATCATGGAGGAGGAGTGCTTAATGCCAGTGTAGCACAGGGTAGTAATGTAATGGTCTGGTGGTCTGTATAGCACAGGGTAGGTTATGTAATGTTCTGGGGGTCTGTATAGCACAGGGTAGGTTATGTAATGGTCTGGGGGGAGCTGAGACATTTGTATGAGAAAGGGTTCCTGAAGAAGGAAGGCTGTCACTCCATTTTGCCATACCCTGTGGACTGTGTTTGATTGAAGCCAATTTCCTGTTACAACAGCACAATGACCCAAAGTGCCCATCAAGCCAATCCGACGTTTGGGAGTTGCTTCAGGAAGCGTGGGGTAAAATCTCTTTAGGAGACCTCACCAAATTGACAACTATAATTCCAACGATCTGTACGACTGTAATTGCTGCCAATTCAGGATCCTTTGACAAAAGCAGAGTTTCAAGATAACAATTATTATTTCCAATGCACCATTTTTTGCTCTATAAATATGTTTCCTAGACCTTTTGTTATATTACAATTCAAACTAATTTGAATTGTGTCTTCATAAAAAGCCTGGACATTTCTAAGTGATCGCAGCTTTTTGAATGTCAGTGTATTTTGTCTATTAAACCAAGGTTACCCACCCAAATTTAGTAGGCCTGAACTTTATCCCAAATGAGCCGGCGAAAAGTGAATCCAGGTTTTCTAGACACAAAAAATAAACGTTTTAATGCCTTCGGGAATCATGATTAGTGATAAAGGTTCCAATCAACGCTGCAAACTACAGGCACCTACATGAATGTCTTACAGAGGAATCATTCAAAAGATTACAGAGGAATCATTCGAAAGATTACAGAGGAATCATTCGAAAGATTACAGAGGAATCATCCAAAACATTACAGAGGAATCATTCAAAACATTACAGAGGAATCAGTCAAAACATTACAGAGAAATCATTTAAAAGATTACAAAGGAATCATTTAAAACATTACAGAGGAATCATTCAAACGATTACAGAGGAATGTATATACAGGTATATTATACTCTGAAAGACGTAACCTCACAGCTTGCTTTAAAAATTTAATCTTTTTGACTCATTGTAATGTTTTAAATCAGGAAATATTAATTAATACACAACTGTCACGCTTGGAGTTTCTGTAACTTCACCTAAACTGTGTTTGATGGCGAGGTGTTACACAAACGTCTGTAATTAGGTGAATAGGTTCCTTAAACATAATTAATCCAGCACAATCGAACAATACTTTACAGTTGGTTTCAGATGTTTTGTAAGATGGCTCGAATAAACTTTTGATTTAAAAGAAACTGGACAAGTAGCTAAAAATGTACAATGATGTGGATGAGTAAAGGGGCTGTGTTGGGGATCTGGTGACAATAATGACAATTAATGCATTGTCACAAATGCTGAATAATACAAAGTGATCTCTGGCAAAACCACTGACTGGCAAACCCTAAACACCTCGCAAAAAACAATAAAGCCCTACTTGGATTGGTACTCTGCATACTGTAACAATATTAGACTGGATTATTATATATATTAAATTAGATTAGACTGGATTATTATATATATTAAATTAGATTAGACTGGATTATTATATATATTAAATTAGATTAGACTGGATTATTATATATATTAAATTAGATTAGACTGGATTATTATATATATTAAATTAGATTAGACTGGATTATTATATATATTAAATTAGATTAGACTGGATTATTATATATATTAAATTAGATTAGACTGGATTATTATATATATTAAATTAGATTAGACTGGATTATTATATATATTAAATTAGATTAGACTGGATTATTATATATATTAAATTAGATTAGACTGGATTATTATATATATTAAATTAGATTAGACTGGATTATTATATATATTAAATTAGATTAGACTGGATTATTATATATATTAAATTCGATTAGACTGGATTATTATATATATTAAATTAGAATTATTATATATATTAAATTAGATTAGACTGGATTATTATATATATTAAATTAGATTAGACTGGATTATTATATATATTAAATTATTAGATTTATTATATATATTAAATTAGATTAGACTGGATTATTATATATATTAAATTAGATTAGACTGGATTATTATATATATTAAATTAGATTTATTATATATATTAAATTAGATTAGACTGGATTATTATATATATTAAATTAGATTAGACTGGATTATTATATATTATAGACTTAAATTATTATATATATTAAATTAGATTAGACTGGATTATTATATATATTAAATTAGATTAGACTGGATTATTATATATATTAAATTATTATATATATTAAATTAGATTAGACTGGATTATTATATATATTAAATTAGATTAGACTGGATTATTATATATATTAAATTTAGATTAGACTGGATTATTATATATATTAAATTAGATTAGACTGGATTATTATTATATTAAATTATTGGATTATTATATATATTAAATTAGATTAGACTTAGATTAGACTGGATTATGGATTATTATATATATTTCGAAACTGGATTATTATATATATTAAATTAGATTAGATTAGACTGGATTATTATATATATTAAATTAGATTAGACTGGATTATTATATATATTAAATTATTAGATGGATTATTATATATATTAAATTAGATTAGATTTATTATATATATTAAATTAGACTGGATTATTATATATATATATTAAATTATTAAATTAGATTAGACTGATTAGACTGGATTATTATATATATTAAATTCGATTAGACTGGATTATTATATATATTAAATTCGATTAGACTGGATTATTATATATATTAAATTCGATTAGACTGGATTATTATATATATTAAATTCGATTAGACTGGATTATTATATATATTAAATTCGATTAGACTGGCAATTTTAAAAACATGTTATCCTCGTTAGCATCTCCAATGTATTATAAAGATTTCAACTCTCCCTCTCTCTCCTTGCCCACCTCTCCCCCCTCTCCCTCTCTCTCTCTCTGTCTTTCTTCCTCCCTCTCTCTTTCTCCCTCTTTCTCATGTTCTCTTTTATCCACCTCTTCCTGTCTTTTTCTTCTGTTACGTTCCTAGTTTCTGTTTTGTGTGTGCGTGTGATGGCTTTGTCTCTGTTATGTACGCCTCTCCCAGAGGCCTGTGTGACCTCTTCCTCCCTCTTCCTTCCTCTTCCTCCCTCTTTTTCTCCATCTCACACATTCGCTCTTTGTTACATGTTCAATTCAATTGAAGGGCTTTATTGGCATCATACATATTAGTTCATATTCCTAAAGAGCACATGGAAAATAATAATGACAATAAAAAAACAATATAATAAATGACAAAATAATATTCTGTAAGCTTGTCTACAGAAGTATTCCTCACAGGGTATAAAAGAATAAAGTCGTTTTGAGTGTTATGTTTCCAGCTATATGTACGGTAATGTGTAAATATGTATGAATTTATAAAGACAGATATAGTAAACAGAGAAATAGTTATGGGTTACGTTCATAATGTTGATTTGCTTCACTGGCTTCTATTTCCTCACAGCAACAAGTCACATATTCTCCTGTGGTGGTTTCACAGATATGGAACACTTTCCACTCTGCCTCATAAGCCATGTCTTTCCCGTTTTCTCTCTCTACTCCCCCAGACCATTCCACATACACACAACCGCTCAGTAGATAAATATTTCTCTCGTAGTGTAATCAATTTACGTTCATTCACATTTTTTAGGCCTTTATTAACAGGGAGAACAATTGTTTATATTGACAAAGTCATTGAAAAAAGATCGATTTTAGTTTTTCTGCCTCTCTTTTCCGTTCTTTTTCTGTCTTCCTGTTTTGTTAAAGGCACATATGCAACACGAACAAATAAAGCACTCCTGTCTCTCACTCTCTTTTCTCCCCTCTCCAAGAGTCCTCTCACACCCTCTTTCTTCTCCACCTCTTCTGACAATCTTCTTATTCTTCCCCGCTTCCAAATCTTCCCCACACCCCCTCTTCTTCTTCACAGGTTGTGATGTCATAGCAACGGGCAGCTGTAACAGTGAAGGTGAGCTGTGATGTCTCAGCTGTATTACCGGAGGACAGACAGCTCCTCCTACCGGGACCGTATTCCCCTCCGGATCGTCCGGTCTGAGTCGGAGCTGTCGCCCCTGGAGAAGGCCTACCTGACCACCGTGGAGAAGGGAGACTACGCCAGCGTGAAGCAGGCTCTGGAGGTACGCATGGATGTGTGTGTGTGTGTGTGTGTGGTGTGTATGTGTGTGTGTGTGTGTGTGTGTGTGCGGGGAGCGGCAGATTGTAAGTGTGTGTTGTGTGTGTGTACGGGGGGAGCGGCAGGTTGTAAGTGTGTGTTGTGTGTGTGTGTGTGTGTGTGTGCGGGGGAGCGGCAGGTTGTAAGTGTGTGTTTTGTGTGTGTGTGTGGGTGTGTGTGTGTGCGGGGGGAGCGTCAGGTTGTAAGTGTGTGTTGTGTGGGTGTGTGTGTGTGTGTGTGTGTGTGTGTGTGGGGGGAGCGGCAGATTGTAAGTGTGTGTTGTGTGTGTGTGTGTGCGGGGGAGCAGCAGGTTGTAAGTGTGTGTTGTGTGTGTGTGTGTGTGTGTGTGTGTGTGTGTGTGTGTGTGTGTGGGGGGGAGCAGCAGGTTGTAAGTGTGTGTTGTGTGTGTGTGTGGGTGTGTGTGTGTGTGCGGGGGGAGCGGCAGGTTGTAAGTGTGTGTTGTGTGTGTGTGTGTGTGTGTGTGTGTGTGTGTGCGGGGGGAGCTGCAGGTTGTAAGTGTGTGTGGCATGTGAACAGACGGTCAGTGCATTCAATTAACTGATAGTGATTTCTCTTCGGGTGTGAAATGACTTATTAATGGTCCTTACGCAGACACACACACACACACACAAACACACACACACAGTTAACGATTACATAACCTTAGCTTTTATTAACCATATTTCACGGCTGTTTTTCATGACTGCCCAATCCCAGGGTTACGACACCCCTGAACTCTGACCTGCTGAATCCCAGGGTTACGACACCCCTGAACTCTGACCCCATCCCAGGGTTACGACACCTCTGAACTCTGACCTGACCCATCCCAGGGTTACGACAACCCTGAACTCTGACCTGCCCCATCCCAGGGTTACGACACCCCTGAACTCTGACCTGCCCCATCCCAGGGTTACGACACCCCTGAACTCTGACCTGCCCCATCCCAGGGTTACGACACCCCTGAACTCTGACCTGCCTCATCCCAGGGTTACAACACCCCTAAACTCTGACCTGCCCCATCCCAGGGTTACGACACCCCAGAACTCTGACCTGCCCCATCCCAGTGTTACGACACCCCTGAACTCTGACCTACTCCATCCCAGGGTTACAACACCCCTGAACTCTGACCTTTTGCCCCCTCCAGGAGGCCGAGATCTACTTTAAGATCAACATTAACTGCATCGACCCGCTGGGCAGAACTGCCCTCCTGATCGCCATAGAGAACGAGAACCTGGAGATCATTGAGCTGTTGCTCAGTTATAACGTCTACGTGGGAGATGCCCTGCTGCACGCCATACGCAAGGAGGTGGTGGGGGCCGTGGAGTTACTGCTCAATCATAAGAAGTCTAGTGGAGGGATGCAGGTGAGGTGTGTGTGTGTTACTGGGTGTGTGTGTGTGTGTGTGTTTGTCTTACTGTGTGCTTGTCTGTGTGAGTATGTATTCTGTGCCGATTTGTAGTGTGTGTGTGTCTATTTGTGTGTGTGTGTGTGTGTGTGTGTGTGTCTATTTGTGTGTGTGTGTGTGTGTGTGTTTGTGCCAGTGGTACTAGCCTCCATGTCTGTATTGATGGAGGTATGAGATTGAGGTTGAGAGTGCAGTTATGTTTGTAATGGTTTTGACATTTGTGTTGGGAAATCTCCAGGAGTCGATATAACGTGTTCACATGGTTGAGATTGAATTGACACTCATGTCCTTATCCCAGAAACAGGATATGAAAAGTCTACTGTTATGCAACAAGCTTATTGTAAGCATTTTATTTTAGTATTTTTCAAGTTACAAAAGATTCGTTCGTTTCTTATGCCATGAACAACATGGGATGAAATATTTAAACCAAAATCTAAAGCCACGTTTATAAACGCCTTAAAATCTAATGGAATTGTGAGTGACATATTCCACACAGGATCTGATCTCTCTGCTATTTCTTTATGGGTGATAACTCGTTTTTTCCTGTTTTCTGACACCCAAACAGAAACACACACTTCTAAGTGTCAAATTCAGATTGGATGTCAACACAAAGAAAACATAAGAAGCGCTCTACTGAAATGTTTGTAGTAAAATTTGTATCTTTTTCTGCAAAATGGTATATATTGAATATTATTACACAGCCTTTGTCAGTGTTTGGAAGACATCCACTCATATCACATATTACATTTTGGTTCTGCTTTGCAATTCTTAAGAGCATTCAGCCTACATGCAAACCTATTTTTACAGAAGAATTCGACCAGGGACGTGTATTTTCTATCCTAAGTGACTTCGAATACATTTGAATACATTACCTTTGATCATAACATTAGAATCGAACGCCGTGGTGGTGAATGTATGTCAGCTCTTAGCAGGCTCTGTTGTAGATTTCTGTGGTCCCTGGAAAACACATGACAATGCGTTTTATTAAATGTGACACTGAGACACACCAAACGCAGGGTCATAGAGAAATGATCTGATGGCTTGTACTGTCGAATGCAGAGGAGAGATCTAAGTCGAAGAGATCAGAGCAGAGAATGTCAGCTTGGGCAGTGTAAAAGCATTTGTGAACACAACGGAGGACTCTGAGAGGCATTACACCAGACGGTCTGATACACAACACTCGTGTGTTCAGGAACAGAAAGTCATTGGATTGTAGTTTATAAGGGTCAGGAGGGGTCAGATGTTGGTTTATTGAGCAGGGAGAAATGTCTGAGCGATGAGTAAAGTGATGTATGATCTACGGGGACGGGCGTGAAAATAGCAGAGTGGATCAAATAAACTTGTGGCTGAGTTTGTTGTGCTGGGGACCGGTGAACTTTACAACGGGGTTGACAGTCATGCCCAGAGAAGGAAGACGGGGGGAATGAGATGGCACGAAGGGTTGAGGAAGTACGAGGAACATTCAGGAATTCCTGGATTTGAGGAAGAAACTTGGAGTGATTGAAAGCGACTTTAACAGCTGCTAGAGGAAACGGGACACCAGGTGACTTCAAGTGGTTATTATTTCATCATGAGCGACTTGTTACATGATAAAACAGCCTTCACTCACAGGTTAGTGCTCACAGTCTTCACTCACAGGTTAGTGCTCACAGTGTTCAGTCAGCTGGCTCCGCACATGAAGGCTACACAGAGCCTGTTGTTAGAGACACCACAGGGGGGCAGGTGTGTAGGAGATGATTGGTTAATAGATTAAGCAGATTGAGCCACTGAGTAACGCGCAGGCCGATTCTCCCGATACTTTGATTCCCACAGAGTGATTCCCAATGAAGGTCGGGTGTGACAGAGTGATTCCCAATGAAGGTCGGGTGTGACAGAGTGATTCCCAATGAAGGTCGGGTGTGACAGAGTGATTCCCAATGAAGGTCGGGTGTGACAGAGTGATTCCTAATGAAGGTCGGGTGTGACAGAGTGATTCCCAATGGAGGTCGGGTGTGACAGAGTGATACCCAATGAAGGTCGGGTGTGACAGAGTGATTCCCAATGAAGGTCGGGTGTGACAGAGTGATTCCCAATGGAGGTCGGGTGTGACAGAGTGATTCCCTATAAAGGTCGGGTGTGACAGAGTGATTCCCAATGGAGGTCGGGTGTGACAGAGTGATTCCCAATGAAGGTCGGGTGTGACAGAGTGATTCCTAATGAAGGTCGGGTGTGACAGAGTGATTCCCAATGGACGTCGGGTGTGACAGAGTGATACCAAATGAAGGTCGGGTGTGACAGAGTGATTCCCAATGAAGGTCGGGTGTGACAGAGTGATTCCCAATGGAGGTCGGGTGTGACAGAGTGATTCCCTATAAAGGTCGGGTGTGACAGAGTGATTCCCAATGAAGGTCGGGTGTGACAGAGTGATTCCCAATGGAGGTCGGGTGTGACAGAGTGATTCCCAATGGAGGTCGGGTGTGACAGAGTGATTCCCAATGAAGGTCGGGTGTGACAGAGTGATTCCCAATGAAGGTCGGGTGTGACAGAGTGATTCCCAATGAAGGTCAGGTGGTGTGTTTACTGTCCAGTATGTGTGAGGCGCTGTGGACTGAGCTGAAGGCCAGGTGCAGGACCTTCTCCTTCTGGTGGTGTGTTTTTAAACACAAATTCATCTTTCGAGCATCACTTTAAAGTTTGTCACATTCAATCTTAGCTGATGTGATTACAAGGGTATATGAGTGAAAATGCACATCAGCCTCTCTCCTTCTCCACCTCCTTCTCTCTCTCCTCTATGTCTCTCTCTACTCTCTCCACTCTCTCCCTTTCTCTACTTCTCTCTCCCCTCTGCACATCTTCCTCTCTCCCTGTCTGCTTTAGTCACACCTGCTGACACACAGACACACAGACACAGGCACACAGACACACAGGCACACAGACACACAGACACACAGGCACACAGACACACAGGCACACAGTGGGTGGAATAAAAACTGCTACTGCATCTCCAGCTATTTCCGCACTTTGGGGGTGAGCCTACAGGCTTCATATTATGTGTGGGAGGTGGTGTTTACCAGAATAGGAGATTAAACCGCAAATAGTTGGGCATTGCTACTACATGGGAGAAACGTGCATGGCAACGTGCACGAGATTAACTGCAGTGACAGAGATTGTGCTCCAAACCTGCTGTCAGGAGATACTAGCAAAGTGTGATATCCAGAACATCACATAGGTATTAAACGAACACAAAACACAAAGGTATGTGTGAGTTTAGGTCTGCCAACGTTCATCAGCTATTCTCTGTGTCTGACGCACCTTTGATATGTCTGTCGGGTGCTGTGTGTGTCTGGGGATGCATCTGAGATACTCCCCTCTCCTCATTAGAGCCCGCCCTCATTCAACCACAGCCGATAGTGCTGACGCGAGGCCAGTTTTATGGATGCCGCTTGTCTCGAGGCTCTGGGATTGATTGCTCTGGCCTGTTCGGCCCTTTCGTAAACCCAGAGGGTCACAGAGCTCCACGGATCGATGGAGAGACGGTCGCGCTCGTACAACTCCAGGCGCCATCTAACAACTCCCTGCTGTGGAAACGCTTGTCAGTTCTGCTTGACTGCCGGGGGCTTCGTGTCCAACTCCGGCAGGAAATTGGAGGCAGTAATTTCTGACTGCATTAACATCCTGCAACCCAACACAGACCTGTTGCAGCACATCCAATGGCGGGTGTCCCTGTCAGAACAGTGATGCGTTCTCCGATATGAGCTCCAGATGACTGGTGTGGGTGGGGCTATGTAGACCACGGCTACACTACAAGGTTCAGAAGGCTAATCGAATACGTTGGATGTCATTACATTTACTCTTGGTTATATTCTGCCCCGCCCTGTCTCCAGGTTCCTCCCATCCTATTGGACAAGCAGTTCTCTGACTTCACTCCTGACATCACGCCCATCATCCTGGCCGCTCACACAAACAATTATGAGATCATCAAACTGCTGGTGCAGAAAGGAGTGGCTATACCGCAGCCCCACGAGGTATAGTAACCATATAGTACAGGAATATAGTATTATTACCAGTAGTACTGTTCT